>VONZ01001355.1:0-161430 GCA_012976165.1 Labeo catla | reverse complement strand
AAAAAAAAAAAAAAAAAAAAAAGAGCAACAAAAACCCACACCGGAGACAGTTGTAAATGGATCAGACACTGCACTTGGAAAGAAACAAACACACCTGCCAAAGGCTGCACTGAGACCAGTTGAACATCGCCAGGAAAGAGAAGAGTAATCCGTCATAGGCTGTTGTAAAGTGAGGTATGAACGTGACGGTCAAGTCCAGAGTAGAACTGACCTGGTTGCAGTATTCCGGGTTTAATTAACCATGTTTGTAGCAGCATTAAGTTCTGAGAGGAGACCCAGTCACTGGACCGATCAGCGTTCCCTGACATGGAATTTAACACGTCAAAATAAAAAAATAAAAATAAAAAAAAAAATAAAATAAAATAAAAAAAAAATAAAAAAAATAAAAGCATGAACAAAACAAAAACCCAAACACATCAAGCGAAAGTTGTCTGAGTGGACTGTAATGGGACAGAAGTGACACGACTGGGAGGTTCACAAGGAATCTGAGAGCAAAATGGAATGATCTAGCACTTTCTAGGTTAAAAAGAAAAAGGAGTTTAGTATAATTCACAGATTTGGGGGCCGATAAAATGAAAAGCACTGCAGGTGTCAAATCAGTTGCGGTGCCTTTTTCGGATCAAGGATCAGTTGGTGGTACGTTTAGTCATTTCCGAAATTAAAACCAATCATTACGAACACAGCCAGACAAGCAAACTGCTCCTTAACACATAACCAGTAAGCTGAACTACACTGAGAACGGGCGGAAACTGACTACGTAGCTTCTGCGCGCCAGTAAACTTATCGCAGTGGAATCGGTGAAATCATGATGGTGGCGAGTCGGCGGAGGGCGTTAAAAAAAGGAAAAGAAAAGTCAAAAAGGTTTCACGACAAAGCATTCATTGATATGTTGATTACACGTTAAAAGTCCTCTAGATTATGCTCACTCGAAAAATACGCTCATTTTATTTCTAGCTTGAATCACGGAGTAGCTAAAAAGAATAACTGGAGACATCGAGTTACCACACACGCACACACAACCCAAGTAAAAACAAACGAGTAGGTCAATTCACCTTTGTCCAGTACACAACGACATGAATTTTTTCACACAACCTACCATATTTTAGATTTCGACTTGTAAAAAATAAAGTTGAATTTCTCAAGGCCTGAAACTGTTGTTTGCGCAAAGAGAAGAAAAAAAAAAACAAACTTCAGTATTTTGCAAATCGCTTTGTGTCAAGCCGCCATCAGAGCATATCTTTGTCCAGTATAATGACAGACACTTTCGACCAATTACCCATTGAGTGCGAGACATATACATACACGCATACACGTGTGCATGCATCCATGAATGGACATACAGTATTTTGAGTCTTTTTCCAGTGGTGTTACACAGAGAAGGCGCATGAAGTGTGCAAGCCTCCCTGACACTAGGGGGCGCTAGAGCGTAAAGGTGAATTGGAGGGTGAGGGTGGCACTAGTGTAAGGGGAAGAGGGGGACGGGGGGGATGAGGGGAGGGGGGAGGGTCAGTCCAGCTCTGGTCAACAGGAAGAAATAACGTTGGATTGTGAGGTAGCACGAGTCGCTAGTTACTGTTCCTCTTCCTCCTCCTCTTCTTCCTCAGAGGACTTAGATGGCTGCTCCTCCTTCTCCTGAAAAGACAGATGGCAAAACAGTCAGGTGAGGGAGTAACATTTGCATTGCAGCATACAAAACACAACAGCCTTTTAATCAGATTTAACACAGGCTGTAAGGGACAGATTTAGTCTTCACAAGGTACTAGATCATGTCATTTGCTAGTTCTGGGAGTTCTACTGACCCAAAAATGTGTCCCTGGACAAAACCAGTCATAAGTAGCATGGGTATATTTGTAGCAATGGCCATAAATGCATTGTATGGTTCAAAATTTATCTTATGCCAAACATCATTAGGATATTAAGTAAAGATCATGTTCCATTAAGATATTTTGTAAATTTCCTACCTGAAATATCAAAACTTAATTTTTGATTGATATGCATTGCTAAGAACTTCATTTAGACAACTTTAAAGGCGATTCTCTCAATATTTTGAGTTTTTTGCACCCTCAGATTCCAAAAATTTTCCTAACCATTTTTAATAGTTTCTCTGCCACATTTTGTCCAGTCCTAACAAACCATACATTAATGGAAATCTTATTTATTTAGATTTCAGATGATGTATAAATCCAAATAATAATACTAATAATAATAAAAAAAGAGAAAATAAATAAAAAAAAAAACACACACAACACAAAAACAAAAACACCCTTATGACTGGTTTTGTGGTCCAGGGTTACAAATAAGCTTTGCATGTATGCGTTACTAATATATACACACACATACATATATACACACACATATATATACACACACACATACATATATATATATATATATATATATATATATATATATATATATATATATATATATATATATATATATATAAAAAATTTTTTATATAAAATCACTAAATTATTATTATTATTTTTTTTTTTTTAAACTGAACACTATCAGACAATCACTGAAATGCTGATTCAGATCTTACACCATTAAATTAAAACAGTCCTCTATGGGTAACAGTGAGGCTGCTGCCAACTTCAACACTGCAGAAATGCTTAAAGGGGACGTGTAATAACACTCTACTAAGACATTAAAAGTCAGTCAAAAAGGGGTTTTTAAACATTTTGCATGTCTCATCTGCTCTACTAAAATCAAACCAGAGTTGGCCGTTTTCTAAGTTCAAATGATTAAGTGGAGGAAACGTCCCGAGACTCCCGACACGGCCACGATAGCTAGTAGTGTGACTCAAAGCCAGAGGTTTCTGTGACTCAACTCGCTGGATTCCTGCGGACATGTTTGAATGAGGAAAACTAAACTCCAGCGCCAGAACCGTGCCTCATGTGCGAGGAATGCAGTACAAAGACACAGGGCTGATGACTACAGTGTGAGCTGTCGAGGAAACGGGGGGCGGCACTGGGTTCTGCCTGATTACATGCCAAACTGACTTAACAGCAAAATAAAAGGTTTCAAGATATTTGATCTGTTCTTATAAACAAGACCTACAGGAGAAACAAAGGGGGAGAAAGCGCTGCAAGAAATCCCCTGTGAGAAGCAGCCAAATATTTTCGTTGTTGCCCGTGGCAACTTCCCACCACACAAACACCCGTTTAGCCTTGTGGTTTCTGCTATAACGGAACACGAAATGCACTGAACGGAAAACAAATGAAAACTCACTGCTTTCTTGGGCCGTCCTCTGCGTTTCGTCCCTGCAGGTGCCGAAGCAGTTGCTGTTTTCTGAAAGAGAAAGAGAGAATAAACATGGTGCTACGCATGCAGTCGAGCACTAGAGGGCGCCGCTGGACTTGTGCTGGCAGGCGGCCCGGGGCAGTGAGTTCATTGGCTATTATATTGGAAACGGACATGAACAGCACGCAGTGCACTTCAGTTCGCCAGCCACCTGGTCCGGAGCTGAGAGACAGCTGGTACGAGCGGGCGAGAGAAACGGCGACGCGCACACTCGCACACAAACAAAAGGAAGAGGCAGCGTGCACGCGGGGGGAAGGGTTGGTGGGTCAGCTGTCGTCATGACAATAGATAGGGGAAGGAAGGGTAGAAGCGGGGGGGTGGGGGGGTGGGGGGGGTTATCGTCGCAGAGGCTGCTCTGCTGCCCGTGCACCTGCAACGCACTGCGCTTGCTACGCCACAGGAAGCTAGCAGGAAGTCAAGAGATTCAACCGGAATTGAGCAACTAGTTTTATCTCCAGGCTCTAAACGAAAAAACAAGACTGTTCGCACAATTAAAAAGTACCAAAAACAAAGAAATTGATTATCGATTTACGCAAAAAACCAAATTAGGCAGAATTACACTCTTATAATTAAAAGGTGCCAAAAGTGGGGTTTTGCAGTGATTCCAAAAAACCACCCTTTTGGGTTCGCCAAAGAAGCTTTCAGTAAACCGTTCTTAGAAGTACAGGAGTTTTTTTGGCTTTATGTGATGACCCAAAAAAAACCTTGGATCATGTGGATGTCAAAAGTTCTTCATGAAACCATACAAGCCAATAAGAAGTTTTATTTGCTAGCGTGTAAACTTAAGTAAAGGGCCGGAAGACACAGGTTTGTCGGTTTGTCTTTGATGGTAATATTGTTGAGGAGGTAGTTGTGCATGAAACCACTGAAATGTTTCTACTCACTTTGCCCCTAGATGCTGTGGAGCTTGGCTTGTTCTTGCTGCCCTTTGGTCTTCCTCTGGGTCTCTTCGGTGTGGGAGATCCACTTGCCTCCTGCTGGAGATTGAAAAGGACAAACCATCGAAAACATTACCTCTGTACATAAACATGAATCAACTGTGGGTTTTCATATACTGGTGGATAACTCGTAAAGCATATGCTGTTCATGGTTAACACAGCTGGTTGCTACTTTAAGACTAACAGGTGGCATGCAGTCATTGGTTGCCAAAAGAGAATCAAATACACTGCAGACCACCACCATAGCCCAACTATCAGTGTTATACCAGTTTACCAAGCTGCTCAGGGTAAAGAATATTTCCTTTCACATACATACACACACATATATATATATATATATATATATATATACACACACACACACACACACACACACACGAACTGTGTGAGCCAACTGCAAATGCTTATCAAGTCTGCTCGTCTCCTCAAGGACAGGAAACCACGTTTACGTCAATGTAGACTAACATCTACATCATTTGATTTAAAGAGAAGTGTGTGAAAGAACAGTACACTTGTTAACATTTATAGTCTTAGTCATTCGACAGTTTTACAACTACACGAAGAATGGAAAAATTGAGATTTAGATTTAAAAATAAATAAATAAAATACAAAAAAAAATAAAAAATAAATAGATAAATACTATTAATACCCATTGAAAAAGCAGCTGGATCCTACCAATTTCTGAAACTACCTCCTGCAAAAGCAAAAACTGAATAGCTGCTAGAGCTACTGCCTTTTGCATATTCAGAAAAAGGCCTGAAATATATTGAAAGTAAACTATTTTTAAGCATGTTGCATATGGAAGTTGTGCACTTGGAAAGAAAAACTACTTTAATGCAAATACCTGCTTCATGTGTTTTATGTAGCATATTGTTAAACGAGGATACTTGTAATTATACATTTTATTTATATTTTTAAATATATGCTAAAGAAGCTAAGATAATGGTGTGCAACAAGTAATCCATCTTGTTGTATGATGGTGGCCATGGATTACTACTCAAAGGCTCTGATTACATGGGTGAGTAATAGAAACTTTAAACCCAATGCACTCTTGAAGCCCAATGATTGACAGCGGGCTGAGCCAATCAGATGCTGGCATTTCCCAGCGGCCAATCAGTGAGCAGCTAAAACAGTAAGTGGGTTACTGCTGGTTTAAAGAGATCATGTTACAGGCCTTGGTCATTCTGCCACTACAGATGACCATTGCACATGTTAAGCGTGTGCAATTGAGTTGAAGATGCACCAAAACAAAGAGCTTAATATAGCCTATAAATTAAGGGCTAAAAAAAAGATTAAGTAGCCCACTCAAAAAAAAATTAAAAAGCGGTTCGGATGTCCTCAGCCCATGTGCAAGACCTCAAATTAAAAAAAAAAATTAAAAAAAAAACAAACAAAAATACAAAACACATGCAAGCGTAATTTTGGCCAAAATACAAACTAAGAGCAGGGTTTCGGTATCAACAATATGAAATGCACCAACCCGTTTAAAACCCACAACGCCCCATATAAAGCAATGCAATACCTGTGGGTGTTTTCGTGGTCTTCCACGTCCTCTCTTCTCTGCTCCGTCTTTCTCTTTAGGAGCCACTGTGTCCTTGCCAGAATCACTCATTTTGCCTTACTGGAAAAATGCATGCAAAGAGAGTCGGTCGATAAACAATCGATCAACAAACAAGATATCTGCTGAAAGTACAGAAACTTTAAATAAATTACTAGGCGCTCGTCTGGTAAAAATTAAGTAGAAATTAACTTTACAGTTATCGTAATGAAAGAGCGTGCGGAACGACCGGCTTCCCGTTTGTTTACAACACGCGCTAGGCCTGAGTTCGCGCGAATTCAAACCCAACACAATGTCGGTTACAAACAAAAAATATTTAAAACGCGGCGTGTCCGTTTAAACAACTGGATTTTGATACCTTAAAATGGTAGATGGGAAATTCGTCGGAAGTTCGCTGTGCTGCGGCGGAGCTTTTAAAGAGAAAGCTAAAAGGCGAACGGCGGTTTCTACGGATACCCCGCAGTTCCAGTGCGAACCGGAACACGAACACACAGCGCGGGATTCGCGCCCTTTTAAATCCCCGAGAGCGTGAAAACACCATTCAGTTGTTTACACCGCGTAGAGCTTTAATCGATTAAAAAAAACATTAAATAGCAAACAAAAACGAAGCGGAAGACCGTGGCTTTGTTTAAAATACCGTTCGAACGATTTTAAACAATCAATCTTGGCTCTTTGTTTGAAAACCCCCAAAAATCGTATTTTAAAAGAATTGCGATATTTGCTGTGTACTAAAACAAAGTTTCTTTGAGAAGGGTGTGGACTGCACAAACTTAATATAACTTTGCATAAGTAAGAAGTTACAACGAAAAACGCGCCACAGGAGCCCGCCAATCTGTTTAGTGTTTGTTAATCCTGTTTAAATGTGCCTTAAACCGAACAACTTACTCATATTTCTGTTTTCTGATTTTTGTTCTTGCAGAGAACGAAGATCACTAAAGCTAACTTCGAAATAAATAAGAGAGATTTAAAACGTACCCTTTTAAAAGGAGCGGTCGGGACGACGTCCAAAGCGTGTAAACCAGCGCGGTCTATGAGCTGCGAATGAATGAAAGACAACAATCGCCTTCGGGAGTTTCAGGGGCATTTCACGGGGTCTTCCACACGGGAAATAGATGGAAGAGGCGGAGACAGTTGGGGAGGACGTACGTTTGAATTGTCACGAACCAATAAGCTGCATTGGTGGTAGTGGCCTGCCAATCATGATCACGTCGGCGCCAGACACAACCAACCGTTGTTGTAATGTTGTTACAGGTTTTTGTTGTTACCGACCCCCTCTTCTTTTTTTAAAGAATGGTTTTAAATGTATTGTTACAATCTTTATTTTAGCTCAACTTTAAAATCGCACGCAAAAAAATACACATTTAACTTACGATTCTTCTTTTTAGAGTTTGAAAACATTAATTATGAACACTATTAAATAATGAAAAGAAAAAAAGTGTTTTGTATACAACAAAAAAGTGTTTCCAAGTCTCCATTGAGATCTGTTTTATTTTCCATTTATGTATGCCTCGGTGCAGCTTTTCTTTCTTGTAGTATTTAACGCGTTTTTATTGTTGCAACAAAACTTTTTTTTTTTTTTTTTTTATTTAAACAAATGTGTGTAAGACCAAGATTCACTATTTAAATTTCACAAAGCCACAAAGGCATTTGAAAACAACTTGAATGAGAGGCCAATGTAACACGCTCAAAAAATTAGTCATCAAGTTATATTGGTTTAATGAATCATCCTTTAGTTCTCTGCAGTATTTCATTGACTAGAATTTGTGAGTGCAATATCATTATTTAAAGTAAAAATCTGTAATATTTTAGGTTGCACACATGTTCTTTCAGACATTTCGTACTGTGCAAAATTTTAAAGAACATCTGGGGCCAGTTGCATAAACATAGACAGTCTTAAGAACTAATTTGACCAACTAGTAGTTAACCAAGTGGTAATCAAGCTTAAGCTACTATTTATTTTAAAAAAAGACCAATGTACCTTTTTTAATGTTACTGGTAAAGTTATGAAAATAGATAGATAGATAGATAGATAGATAACTATGATACTAGTCTAAGCTGTTTGCAGCTGGCACCTAGTTCCAGAAGACATTAGACCCAATTGGCTTTTATTGTATGGAGAAAACAAATGTAAGTTTTGTGTTCCACAAAACAATGAGATTTACAGGTTTAGAACAACATTGGGTGAACTAACCCTTAATTCTTAGTAATCACAAACAAATGGAAGTCATTGAAACCAGGTCATTGGTCAGATGTGAGAGCCAGCCAAAGAACATATTCATCATCAAGACCATTACTCACATGATGCACTTAAAACCACTCTCACATACATATAGTACATATACATTTAATATCAGAGCAGCAGATAAATGAGCATGAGCATAAAAGCATTGACACAGCAGATCATTTGAAACATCTCTGAATGCCCTGGGACACAAACATCTATGTTGATTTGCATCTCCTTCGCCCCTTAAATGACTAAAGACTTTTTTCTTTGTGAAGAAGTAAAGTATTTCACCATATACTATGGTATTTGTCCAATTAAAGTTACGTTGGTCCCTCACTAAATCATAACCTTTTGCTGAAAGATGCAAATTCAGTTCTCAACATCATGTTTATAAGTTACTAATCTACATAGAAATAGCATTTTCATACACTCTGGTCTGATAGCAAACATCACTGCATGCATTTAAAGAGAAGCTTTCAAGAGATGAAGCCCTGTGACTTGTGAAAGGCTGGTCTTTTCCTGTTGAAGGCTGTAGGCTAAAATTTCTTTACATTAACAACACAAAGCAAGGTGTGATGCTGCAGCTATCATCACCCTGCTTTGGTCTATATGCATATTGTGTTGCAAATGCGAGTAAAAGCACAGCACCATTTAGCACAGACTCCGGCGCATTTTACTGACCTGTGTTTTCACAATGGGCCATTTGGTCTACTGAGACATCTTTTTAATGCAAAACCATGCCACTTATATAGCATGCAAATAACATGACTAATTCCCCCATTCTTGTCATTTACAGACGAGTCATTGTGAGTCAATGAGTATCCACTAATCAAATTATATATATTTTTTCTCAGTATTAATTAAAAAGGGGTTGTTCTGGAATTTGAAACTGAAAGAATTTTGTAAGTTAAAGAGGGAAAGTCTTGATGACAAACAGACAAAACATTTATGCTCTTTGCCATCAGCTTCCTGCCGAACTATTAAACTTGTTTGAGGTTGTTTTTCATGGGCACTGAGGCTGTTCTGTCTGAGGCATTTGTCATGTTCACATATATTCCTCGAGCAATACTCAGAGGAAGAAGTATGAATGAACAGCTGTAATGTTTTTTTTCTGCTCAGCATGTGCTCTTCTGGCACTCCAACTACTCGCTTATTTTCTCCATGCACTTCCTGCTTTTCCTGCCGTGTCTTCCATCCCCCACGCCACACTTACACACATGACGCACGGCCAATTCACAAATATTCACCCTCTTGCATTATGCCTTAAATCACCATATGGTAACACTTACGTAAGAAGAAGAACAACAAATAATTTTAACTTAAAGCGACTTAACTTTTAACTTACAGGACATTTACTAAATAAGGTATAGGTAGAATTAATAAAAATAAACTCAAACAATTTCTACAATAAAAGCGGTGAAAATAAAACTTAAATACAAAACGTGGGGACCTGATAAAATGATTGGAAAAACAACAATCTGCTTGCTCCTACACTCTGATGCTATTATAAAAGGTTATTACAAACATTTTCTATACTGTATATATTTGGTGTTTTGTCTTTATTTATAAAAAAACAGGAAAAAATGTTTGTGAAATAAATCAGATAGTTGTTGGTATGAAAATAATTGTGTTACATATGCTTAAATTTGTTTTAACAATGCAGTAGAATGATAATAAATCTGCATGTGTAATAATGTATCCTTTATGAAGGTGCTGTGGTTTAGCACAGATTTATATACATTTAATGTCTATTTATCAATAATATATATATATATATATATATATATATATAAATCACACACTGTAGTTGGCACACAACTACACAACATGTTATTGGACTGTAGTTTGAGATCTTTCAGTTTTCCAGGGCAACTTGTGCCATCAGGAATCTATCAAATCTAGCTGGTTTTTGAAAGATAACTTTTCAAAATACAGATTGATTGGAGACATGCTCTTTCACGTCCACAGCGAACAACACTGGAGACATTTTTACTTCACTGTAAACAATAAAAAAAAAATCACGTAAACATTTAAAAATAAATAATAAAATCGAAAATGTACTAATAATTTTAAACCTACAAAACAAAATGCAATGTGTAATTCAAAACACAGGTAAAAGACCTGTGAAAAATCAAAACATAAAATTTCTTATCAACACATTAGCACACTGGGCACTAATAAACTTTTCAGTGTTTTCTTTTCAAAAGCTGATAAACGCGTCTGTTGTTGCTCTCCTTTATGCAAGAATTTAGTTAGATGCATAACTTGTATTGTTTTTTTTCTGCAAACAATTTTCAGAAGACTTTAAATTTATTGCACAAGTTAACTACCTTTTATAACATTTCAGAGCTTGGCGGGCACAGTCACCGTTTCTTTGCGTTGACACACCGCACTCTAGAGATTCTGCAAACGAAAATCGTACATGAGCGTAAACAAAAGAAAAGCAATTTGGGTGAACAATTGCTATAAGAAAATTACCCTAATAGTTTCGCTTTTCCATAGTCGGCTCTTACACTTCTACACCACAGATATCTTACACTCTTATCATGTGTAAGCCTTTTCTCTGCTCATGTTAGCAGTCAGTGCTAATCACAGACAGACGGCGGCTGCAGCAGCTAGCAGGACGGAAGGGCATCTTCCCCGGTTCTGTGTGGGTTTCTCCCGCGCGTCTCAGGAGTTTGAGTCACACACTTGAACATTACCATTCGTACACAAACACGGTGGGCTGGCGAGCGGAGGAGCGCGAACATTTATTTTTCTGAATGAAGGCAGAGGAAGGAAGTGGAGCGCAGAAACAATCCCCCGCCATTTTTCGAATCTGATTCACTATTACTGAGTCAACTCTGAGTCAGGGAAACACAGGAAACGGTGTGATTCTCGCAGAACAAATGAACGCACATGTTTATACTGAATCATAGTACACAGATGTAAATCAAAGCACAACGATGTAAATAAATACCTTAAAGCTGCTCCATCATTTCACTGTAATTTATCATTGGTAATTGCTCACCTGATTCGAACATTATGTATAATATGGCACGCATCTGTCTGTTCAGGACAGTAAAGTTAAACACGATGGGATTTTGTGTTACCTGAGATACAAGTCATCAAAACTGGTTTATAAAGAGGTTCAGATATTGTCGAATAATTTACTACTTTAGTGGCAGAAATAGAAGTTATAAGTTTTTAGTATAATAGTCAAGTTTTAAGTATAACGAGTCATCATTTTCATTCTATAAATAATAATAATAATAAACATTTAACCGAACACAATGACACATGTAGCCTATATTTAAAAGTGTGTTTAAATGTAGCTAAATCTTTTGCAGCGCAGATTTTTTTTACATTTTTTTTTCCCTGAGGGTGTGCGGTTATTTTAATGACATAAACAAGCAGTTATTTAACTAAAAGCAGTTGTTTAACTTTTTTTAAAACATGATCCAAATATACCAAATCGTCCTAAGGAAATACACAGAAAGCGCAGAACTATGAATCCCGAAATTCACAATGAGTGATAGTGCAGCCTCATTCTAATTCTACACATTCTAATAATAATAATAATAATAATAATAATATATATATATATATATATATATATATATATATATATATATATATATATATATATCATCAGAGAGATACACAAAACAATTGACACTTTCAGGGGCGGAGCCAGGCACTGTAAACATACAGAACTTAGCCCAAATCTAGAGGGGTTCTTTTTTGTTTTCTTTTGTTTTGTTTTCTTTTCTTTTCTTTTCTTTTATAATAACCTTTAATATTGCATAATTTTATCAGTTTGTTAAATATAACCAGTAGATTCAATTGCAATAACAATTGACCGTCACTAGCCAAATTCAGCTGGAAACAAATTTCATCTTTACTCTCCAGAAGCTGGGAGCTGATTTCCAAATATATTCGAAAATAAATTAAAGCATGTACACTAACTTTTACCTCCAGTAGGTGGCGGCAAGTAATTGTCTTAATGAGTCATAGGCCTACTTTCAACATAAAACAAAACTTTAAAATAAAACAAAGCACACACACACACACACACACACAACAAAACAAACAAACAAACAAGCAAGGTTTTAGATATATATTAGTAAGATACAGAGCAAGTATGTTTTAGAACTACATAGAAATACTGGATTGTATTTCGGGTCAAACAGCGGCAGGTACATACATTTTCAAAATTCAAGGTGCATAAAGAAAAGAACAACAAATGATTTGTCAGTGTTCACTACAGAACTAGTAGCTGTTATTTTAGTCCTTCAGTGGATTGAAAAAGTAAAACTGATGAATTTTGTTATGTATCCTGATTCATCTTTATCAAGCATTGTAAATGGATAATCTAAATCACTGGTCTCAAGCTCAATTCCTGGAGGGCCACAGCTCTGCACAGATGAGCTCCAACCCTAATCAAACTACCTGATCCAGGTAATCAAGTTCTTTAATCAAGTTCACATCAATCTAACGTTATTTTTGTCACACTGTACAAGATTAATACTTTTTTTTGTATTATAGTAAGGGCTAAGTTTAGGGTTGGGGTAGGTGTATACATTAAAAAAAACACAACCCAATAGGTAGAACAATTAATTTCATTGTTAGTTTCCAGTCTGAGGTGTATCCCTTCTAGCCACAACCACTAAACTCTGCAGGGTAATAACAGAGCTCTGTCCACTCTCTCACTACACTCTTAAAAAATACAGGTGCCTTAATGGCATCGTAGTTCCAAGGAACCTTTCCATAAAAACACAGGTTCTGTATTGGCATCGATGGTTACATGAAGAACCTTTAACATCCATGGAATTCACATTCAAACATTTAAAGCAGGCAGGGTTAACTGTACAGTAGTACTCAACATTGATTACTGGCAGAATTTCAAAATCCTTTATCACTTGAGTTGAGATCAGGGATGGCAAACGTTGAGTTTTGCTTTAATCCTAATCAAACACACCTGAACATGCTAATCAAGGTCTGAAGGGTTACTAGGAAGCTACAGGCAGGTGAGATTTTATTAGGGTTGGAGCTGAACTTTGCAGGGCTGCGGCTCTCCAGGACCAGAGTTCGCCACCCCGGTTGAGATTATAATAATGGTAATTTAACTTAACTTATCTTTATTGTCCTTAAAAGGCAGTTCTTCATGTAGACAGCAGTATACATGCACATACAGCAGCAACACATCACACATAAAAACATAAGTAATTTAAAAGCATAATCACAGCAGGTACAAAGGAATTCTTGTATCTGTTTGATTTGCACAAAGGGAGTTTAAATTTCTGGCCAGACCAAAGCACTTAGTACTTCTTTTTACTTTGAGATTGTTCTGAAGTTTAATAGTTTTAAAAATCACAACAAGCAATACTTTAATAGCTATGAAACCATTTTTAAAATCAAATATTTGCATAGACAAGAAACAATGGCATCTAACAATGCCTTAAAAAAAGAATAGTTAATCTTAAAAAATAAAGCATATAAACCCAAATATGTTTCCCATTCTGTGTCCTAAACTCCTGAAACATTGGTGTCTCATATTTTAGAGCAGTCAATGCAGTTTCATAAGTAACTGTCATTTAATTAGACATGTTTTTTTTTTTCACAACCGTAATTACAATTACATTCATTTTGTGATTAAATTACATAATACGTTATATGTAGGCTAACTAGTTACTCCCCAACACTGTTTATAGTGGGAAAGTCTTCTATAGATCATTAATAAATGTTCTTCACACTAAGAAAAATGGTTTTGTTTGGACAGATGCTTTCAGCATTTGACTAAAGATTTGAGAAGGGTTTAAAAACATAGTCTTCAGCAGTGCTGTGGCTCTCCAGGATCGATGCTGCCATCTTGTGGGTGAATTATGAAAATAAAGAAACCATGTTATATGCAATGCCATTTTATTGTTTTTACATGGTTATATTTTTTATTTTCAGCCTAAATGTCACATATTTTCTTATACAGTACTGCCCTTCAGAAGCTACAGAAGACATTTACATATTTCTCAAAAGACAAAAAAAAGTAACATTTACCCTGATATTCAAATTCTAAAAGTTTTCACCCCCGGCTCTTAATGCATTCAACTGTTAAAAAAAAAAAAAAAACTGTAATCACATTTACGACCAAAAACTGTATGTTTACAGTACAAAACTGTAATTTACAGACAAGAAAATTTAAATGTAAACCAGTAAATTCAACAACGCACACTGCTACTAAAATTTGTTTTGTACCTTTAACATACTGACATCCACCATAATAATGCAGGTGGTTAAAAAGAAAGCCACATGAAAAATCAAAGCTCATCGCAAGTAGCCTGGCCACAAGCAGAAGTAAATACTAGTATATAAAAGGTGCACAGAGTCATTCACGCAAACACAAAACACCATCATGGTAACACACAACATGGTAACGCACCTGGCCCAGACGGTGTGACACCAGCCTGTCTGAAAACCTGTGCTGACCAGCTGGCCCCCATCTTTTCACAGATCTTCAACAGGTCTCTGGAGTTGTGTGAAGCTCCATCATGCTTCAAACGCTCCATCAACATCCCCGTCCCAAAGAAAACCAAGATAACAGGACTTAACGACTACAGACCCTTACTGGACCCCCTGCAGTTTGCTTACCGAGCAAACAGGTCTGTGGATGATGCAGTAAACATGGGACTGCACTTCATCCTGCAACATCTGGACAGACCAGGGACTTGTGTGAGGATCCTATTTGTGGACTTCAATTTGGCCTTCAACACCATCATTTCTACACTCCTCCAGACCAAACTAAACCAGCTCTCTGTTCCTATCTGTCAATGGATCACCAGCTTTCTGACAGATAGAAAACAGCTGGTGAGACTGGGGAAATTGATGTCAAGCAGCCGCACCACCAGCACAGGTGCTCCCCAGGGTTGTGTTCTCTCCCCACTGCTCTTCTCCCTTTACACCAACGACTGCACCTCCAAAGACCCCTCTGTCAAGCTCCTGAAGTTTGCAGACGACACCACACTCATCGGCCTCATTCAGGATGGTGAAGAGTCTGCCTACAGACAGGAGGTTAAAGAGTTGGCTGTATGGTGCCGTCATAACAACCTGGAGCTCAACACGCTCAAAACAGTGGAGATGATCATAGACTTCAGGAGAAACCCCCCTGCACTCACCCCTCTCAGCATCATGGACAGCACTGTGGCTGCAGTGGAGACATTCAAGTTCCTAGGATCTGTCATCTCCCAGGACTTAAAGTGGGTCACTTTAGCACAGGAGCTGCTAAAACAGTTCTACTCAGCCACCATCGAGTCTGTTCTCTGAACATCAATAACTGTCTGGTTTGGCGCAGCTACAAAATCAGACATCAGAAGATTACAGAGAATAGTTCGGACTGCAGAGAGGATTATTGGTGCTCCCCTGCCCACCCTTCAAGAACTGTATTCATCCAGAGTGAGGAAAAGAGCTCAGAAAATCACTCTGGATCCCTCACATCCAAGTCATCATCTCTTTGAACTTTTACCATCTGGCTGGCGCTACAAAGCCCCAAACACCAGGACAACCAGGTACAAGAACAGTTTTTTTCCCCCCAGACAATTCTCCATATGAACAGTTAAATGTTCCCCCCATTGTGCAATATAATGTGCAAAAACTTTTTATTTACTAGTTACCACCCCCATCCTAGCACATCCCTGCATCTCTACTTCTTTCTGTTCTATTCTATAGCACAACTGTACATACCACTTATTTATTTCTCAATTTATTTTTCAAAATTTTGTCTATTTATATTTACATATGTGTATTTTATTCTCATCTTATGTTTATTGTCTGTATGTTGTTGTTGTCTCTGTGTACTGGAAGCTAACGACACGAAAACAAATTCCTAGTATGCGCAAGCATACTTGTCAATAAAAGCTCTTTCTGATTCTGATTCTGACAACACTTAAATAATGCAATAAACATTCATTAAACAACAGAAGATGTAACAAAGCCCAAACGTACATAACTGTTAACACAAACTATTAAAAAAAAAAAATAATAATAATAATAATAATAATAATAATATGATTATTTAAACAAAATACTTTCAAATGTGTATTGTCAAGGCAGAGACCAGGACTCTGAGGCTGGAGGCGAAGATGAGGGATCCTCCAGCCATGACGCCGATGGAGACCCAAACAGATGGTGGGCTGAGGGTGAGCTGAGGGGCTGTCAGGAGACAACGGTGACAGAGCTGAAGCAGCAAGGTTGCTTGGAGATAACAGAGGGTGGGTAGGTGGGACAGTTCAGGGCAGACAGATTGTTCAGGACAGGCAGGAAGTTCCATTTCTATATCCTAGTAAATTCAAATCTACTTCCATATTTAATTTTCCCAGATCCAGGCATTGCTCACTCTCAGCGGTGGAGCAGTGGGCGGTGCTGTCCTCAGCACCCTCACGCCCATCAGGAACATCCACTGTCGCGGGCTCTATGGTCGGCTCTCGCACCTGGTTGGACTTCATAGGCTCAGGCTCCGTGGCGATCTCTCGCACTGTCGCTCTCGGCTCTGGCTCTCTGTCCGCGGTGGGCTCAGGCTCAGCGAGTTTAGGTGTGGTTTGGCTTGGGTCTGGAGTGGGGCTAGTGTCGTCCTCCACGGTCAGCGAAGATCTGCTGGACACCAGCACCCACTTAACATAGGCGTCGAGGCTCTCTCAAGGACCATCCCCGGCTGCGCTCGTGCGGTGGGGTTAAGTCCAGTTCAGAAAAACGAGCAAAGGCTGCTGTCCGGGTAGTGTGTCATGGGGGCGAGGAACATAAAGTCTTTGGTGTGGTCCTTGAGAGAGTGATTCCCCTACTCCAGGAGGATGAGGCAGAAGGCAGTATGATCCATGATGGGGAAAAAACAGAAAATAAAACACTGAAGGAAAACGAAAAGAAAATGTGGGGAAGACACCGCTTAACTTTATTCAGTCCGATCTTCTGTCACGGCTGTGTGTATAGAGGAAGCGCACGAAGACACGACAGGTATTTTAATCAATCCAAACAGGTAAATCGAAGAAAAGCATATGAACACATATCAAAGTAACCTCAAGATCAGACACAGAACTGAATACAGCTTATAAAGGGTGGCTAATGAGACACAAACAGGTGAAGTGAGTTAACTAATTAGGACACAATGAGGGCAGGAAGAACCAAATATGGGCACAGCAGGGAAAAACCGACATAAACAGTCCAATGGGGGTGTGACAGAGCATCACAAGTTTAGGATATTTGTCATGATACATTAAAAATAAATAATTAAATAACCTGTTTTGGCTGATTACAATCTGTAATTTAACTTTTTCCTTTTTTTTTTTCAGGAAGTGGAGCAAAGAAAAGTTCTACTACACACATTAAAAATGTAATGTGTGTAGTAGAACTTTTCTTCTCCACCTGTTAGGAGACAAACCAAATATTACCACCAGAGGGCACTCTGAAACTGGACAAATACCAAAAATATATGGACGAATGGGAGAATCTTATTAGTCCAGAACTGTTTGTAAGGTCAGACTTCATTACAAACACACACACACACACACACACACACACACACACACACACACACACAAAACCTCGTGAATCTTGTCAAATTAAAAACAGCTATGTTTTGTATTTTTGCCTTCTGCTGTCGCAACACTGCAGTTTGACACTGACCAAACGTGTGACACACTGACAGCACAACCACTACAGTGCTATATTTTACTACAGCACATAGAGATACTGTGCAAAACTCCTTGTCACATTAGATGCTTCACAGAAACACACATATTCATATCATGTGCTTTTGTGCAGAGGTGCTCAAACCTGTTCCTGGAGCCCATTCAACAGTGCACTTTTATATAAATGTCTCCCTAATTAAACAGCTCATATGTGTTTGTATGCATTTGGATGCATTTTTCACAGTATGCGTGTTTCAAAGAGTTGAAACTTTTTTTTTAGTTTTTGAGTTAATAAACTTATTTGTTTCTGAACTATTTGTTGATGAATGAGGCACCGCTTAAATGTATAATTTTACTCTACTTATTTTTTTAAAATTGTTCTAACATTATTTCGAGCCACTGATGTGAGTCTTACGTTTATCAGGATTGATAGAATATATTACTCGACGAAATTTTAAAGCAGCAGGTGGCGATAACGAGCTTTACGCGCTGGTTTACCAAACGCGCCAAAACTAAACAGAAGAAGCCTCTGCGTGGTGAAGGCGCCGGCGGGAAATCGACTCTGAGGAAAACGTTGATTGAATATGCAGCAAGTTGCATCTGTGCTCTTAAGTTTTCGACGATAATCATCACGGGTCTCAAAGTAAATGTGTTTAAAGAGGGCTTTTGAAAAAAATGTGGCTGCTTCTAGTCTTTTTTATGGAGTAATTGTAGACTTGCCATGGATATAAACATGCTTATATTCGGTGCAATGAGGAATACTGCTATGAAATTATACCGTTTTAAAGGCGAAATATGAATTAAACGTACATGGCAGCGATTGTACATCTATTAATGTGCTAACGAATAAAATTAAATACCATATAGTCGCCTGAACGTCGTGTTATGAGTGTACATTCTAAAAAGTGCTGGGTTATTTTTGTAAACACATTGCTGGGTTAATTGTGCTGGGTCAAAATTCTGGGTTGTTTGAGGTACTGTAAACACACAGTTGGGTTGATCATGTTGGGTCAAATGGACTCTAGTGGTTCTTTCACCACTGAACACACGTGTTGGGTTATTTTAACCCAACCGGTCTGTTTATTTTTCCACTTCATCGAACTTTCTGGATTCTTCACTTGTCTCCTCGTCAGGCGGTCACGCAGTTCGCAGCAAGCAGGATTATATGGTAAGTTAATATGATTATATGATTATTTACCTTTATTTTTTAATAAGTTGTGGTTTAAAGCACAGTAATTTCACTGTTTAATGCAATATTTGATATGTTGCTGTGGGGGGTTAGCGTTTTATTTTGTGAATGATTAACGAACGTAGCAGCCTATAGTGAGGTACTTTTTTGCCTCAACAATCGCTTTATCGTTGAATAAAAGTTGTGTGTGTGTGCACGTGCAAAGTTTTATTTATATACAGTACACATCCTTTTTTTATCAGTACCGTACTTTTTTAACGCTTCATGAAAACAGGCATAGGTTAGAAATACGGGGTAAGTTCAGTTACTGTCTGCATACTGTATGGCTTTGTAATGTTTTGTCAGAATTATGTCATTTCGTACTAAAATTGATTTTTTTTTAAGGGCATATTTTTTTTCAGGTCAATGTCTGCGACTTGCCGAATCCAACGATAGATCCGTCATTTTTATGTTGTGCATTTTCGCGCTCTTTTTTCCTTAGGTAGCTTCATTAGCTACACTATGCACCTTACTTTAATGACTAGTGGTTTATGGTGTAGTGCAGGGTATACGCAGGTATACGGCTTATGTCCACTTCTTTATCAGTTGGCTTTGAGTGTACCAATCCTATGGGGTTATTTTTGTGTCTTTATTATTCAAACAAAAATACTGTGTTTGAGAGTAAAACTAAGTATTTTGTAATTAAAAAATAAAAGTTTGCAAAAAAAGTCTTCTTAAATCTCAAAAATAAAGAAATTGATAACAAAAGTATTTGCAGTGCATGTACTTTTCTTTACAATCTTTATTTTTCTTTGCGCACTTCAAACACTTTTCATCGCGAAACCACAAGTTTTGCTCTCCTTTCTGCTTTCTTTTTTTGCGAGTCTAAAATTTTTGTTTGCGAGTTAAAAAGTTTTGCTTGCGAGTAAGCTGTATCTCAGTGGGCGGTCTCTACCTACCAGGATGAAAGGCCTTTTTCTATTGGTCACTCTCGATTGAAGTGACCACGCCCACTACGTTGTGCCGCCAGGCGCCAGTCTGACTGAGGAGCGAGCAAGGTTCAGCCATGGCGAACAACAGCAACAACAGGTCGTTTACTGGGTAAGATAACCAAGTTAACGTCTTAAACTTAGTGACAAGTGAACTTATGTAGTCTCTCTTCTCATGCTCACATATTTAAATACGTAACGTTAGCTAAGCCCGCCTGTAGTTCGGCGATACCGTTAAATAGAGGGGCACGAGATGACTCGGATGACGATTGTAATCAAGGTAAAGACCATTATGACATGCAAGAGTCGTACAGTAGCGGTATTAACATTAAGTGACATGGCATCTGACACGCGGAAGGTGCGGGAGCAGTGACACTTTCAGCAGTGACACAGTCCATCGGCATATGTCAAAGAAAACCGTAAGTGTCACTGGCACTGAGCAGTGGCATGCGCCAGTGGCTTCCGTGCGTCAGATGCCATGTCACTTAATGTTAATACCGCTACTGTACGACTCTTGCATGTCATAATGGTCTTTACCTTGATTACAATCATCATCCGAGTCATCTCGTGCCCCTCTATTTAACGGTATCGCCGAACTACAGGCGGGCTTAGCTAACGTTACGTATTTAAATATGTGAGCATGAGAAGAGAGACTACATAAGTTCACTTGTCACTGAGTTTAAGACGTTAACTTGGTTATTTTACCCAGTAAACGACCTGTTGTTGCTGTTGTTCGCCATGGCGGCACAACGTAGTGGGCGTGGTCACTTCAATCGAGAGTGACCAATAGAAAAAGGCCTTTCATCCTGGTAGGTAGAGACCGCCCACTGAGATACAGCTTACTCGCAAGCAAAACTTTTTAACTCGCAAACAAAAATTTTAGACTCGCAAAAAAAGAAAGCAGAAAGGAGAGCAAAACTTGTGGTTTCGCGATGAAAAGTGTTTGAAGTGCGCAAAGAAAAATAAAGATTGTAAAGAAAAGTACATGCACTGCAAATACTTTTATCAATTTCTTTATTTTTGAGATTTAAGAAGACTTTTTTTGCAAACTTTTATTTTTTAATTACAAAATACTTAGTTTTACTCTCAAACACAGTATTTTTGTTTGAATAATAAAGACACAAAAATAACCCCATACAATCCCCTCTGTTGCGCATCGAGTAGTGTCCTTTATTAGCCAAAATCGTGACAGTCCACCACATGAATAGCTAATTCTATCGCATGTGAGTAAATGCAAATATTCCCTAAAACACACCCGGTAAGGACAGTGATGCCATCAGAACCGTGGTGCGGGCTTCCTTTGAAATATATTTGATGATTGCGCCTAAATGCGCCCCCACCCGCTCCGTCCACTCCTCCACCCAGATGCTGCCTGTTCACATGCGAGGGCATGTCAGGGGAGGCTGATACAGAGAAAACCCGACCGATTTAATCAGAGACTGCGGAGAATCACGTCCAGACGTCAGTAAGTTATTCTTTTCAGCGTGTATTTGCATTTGGGGCGTATACCCACTTCTCCAGGCACCACGACACCACTGTTTATGAGGTCCTTTTACTCTTCCTCTATTTTAATGAATGCTTGTGTTACATTACAAACTAGGAGACCAGTATAAAAATTAAATGGGTATGCCGTCTGATTTTTTTTTTTTTTTAACAGTGTAGGTTCTGCCCTTCAGATTGGAGACTGATAAATGCAGTTCAGTGGTGAGATGCTAGCTTGGGTTGCCTTCAAGTACCATATAATATAGAATCGTGTCATCACGTGTTTGACAAACGCTCCAGTGCATACAGTATTTGTGTTCTAACTCTGAAGATCGCCAAAGTTTTACAACAATTCAATCAAACTGTTTTAATTTGGCACTACTGCGCAAAACGTTTTTTTTTTTAAACGTTTAGGAGACCTCGCGATATTAAAATGCTTGAGAAGCTTTCTCGCGATATCAGCATAATAGAACTGATCTGTGTTTAAATGATTGCGCTACATCTTAACGCATTAACCTGCTTTCTATATAAAATAAGTCATTGTAAAAACAGTTTTGTGAAATTCTAATTTTCTAAATCTGAAATTTCATTCTAGATATGTGAGATTCTTGCTGGTGAAGATGGACAGCTTTGTAATAGAGAAGTTGAAGGAAAGGCAGCTTGATACCTTGGTTAAAACCTTTGAAGGTAAGTTATATCATTCAGTAACATTCAATAACCATGATTTGTTTTAGAATTTGATCTTTTCATTAAAATAACCAGTTACTGGTATGGCAATAAAATCAAACAATCAGTTTAACATTTAAAAGCTTTAACTTATTTAACCACATTTGTTTTTTTGTTTTTGTTTTTTTGTTTTTTTCAAATTTTATCAGATTTCACAATACTTCAGGAAGCTACATCCAGAGGCAGACTTTTTAAAGTCTGGGCTGCAATTGCAGACCAAATTGTTGCCTATGCCCAGCAAGATGGAAAGGTGCATTAAGAGCTGGGTGACATGACTTCAGGTAAGGTATTTCTTATAATATGTCAATCTATAGAAACAAAATTCAGCTGTATTTGACCATTTCACATGAAATTCTGTCAGTGAGGGGGGAGATGTAGGGACGCGTGCTGTGCAAGAAAAACAGGCTACAACCGCATCTCTGGTCATTTTAATATGTAATCTGTAATGTTAGTAATACCAGTCGGATGTTTTTGCACATCAGTCTGATGATAAATGTGGCACACCCAGTTTTTCTGATGCACACCCAGAGTCTCTTTTCTGGCTACGCTACTGATTTGACACATCAACTGGTAAATACAATGGTACAGTAAGACTTAACTAGTTGCTTATTAGTTTGTGTATTGGCTGTTAATTAGTACTTATAAAGCACATACCGATGCCTTATTCTGCATGAGCATATTCTACATCCCTGAATCCCACCCCATACCTAAACTTAACCTGCAGTAGTTGAATGGGGGTGGGGATTCATTTGCATTAATACCATTATAATTTTTATTTATTTTTTAAATTATAATTTCATTATTTAAAGGAATGAAGAAATTTCAGTGTGTTGTTTTGATTATGAGATAAGTTTCACAGTTTGCACTGTATTATTCTTGTGGTTTAGATGCTAAAGGGGAGAGTGCTTTCAAAGTCCTGCCCATTCTGGAGGAAGTGTCCACAGAACCACAACCACAGAATTCTGGAAGCCATTCACTGACATACAACCTGTACGTTTTGTTTTACTTTCTCTCTCTCTCTCTCTCTCTCTCTCTCTCTCTATATATATATATATATATAAAATTAATTTTTCGAAATGCAAACTGATATTTCCCACTGACACACCACAGCAAAAAATAGAAATCACTGACTTAAAACCATTTTTTAGCTGGTGAAAATACTAGTGCTCCAATCATTTTGGCCACCACTATATGAAGTGTTCAGATGTAAAAGACTAAAAATGTGCAGTTTGAAATTTTCTTCTAAAATGAGCATTTTTTCAGGCCTAAGTGTCTTCAAAACTAAGTGTCATATAATTAACAGGTGGGGACCAGCATGGTGGATTTGTGCCTTGGGGACGAGACAACGGCATCCCAGACCTTCACCATTGTTTCGGGTCATGCCACTGAAGCGGACTCGTTGCCAGGGAATTTGCAGTATATTATTTGCAGGGCTTGCAGTATATTATATTGATGGACAAGTCTTCATGTGTGAATTTTTTTAAGGCCAACAGTTTTTTCTGGCCACTTGTAACATGTTTTAAATTGTCATATGTATTGTCTGGTGGACACTTTGTTTGGCTTAGTTTTAATAGCACAATGTTTGGAACGATTTTCATGTGGCAATAATTAATTTTTGAGTGTTCTGCTGCTACAATGTTGACAAAGAATCGGAATCTACAGTGCCTTGTTTACACAGTTTTGTGTTTTAAATTAACTGATCTACTGAAGTTGTTGTTTTATGTGTCTGTAATGGTTGGATAAAATGTGTGACAGCTGCACCCATTTGAAAATTGTTTTAAAAAGAAATAAAACTAATTAAATTAATATTTACAGTTGCATTTTTTTGTGTTTTTCTAACTGTATTACAGAAAAGCAATAATAATTTTACATTCTTTTGTGATTATTTATTATTATTGGTAAATATAAAGGTAGCAAGGCAATAAGACAACAAATAACCCAATGTTTAGGTTATGTTTACCCAGCAACACAGTTAACCTGACCCACTGGTTGGGTGAAATAAACAACCCAGCATTCTGGGTCAAATGGTTAAACCCAGCACTTGGGTCAAAACAACCCAATGCGTGTTCTGTCCTATAGTTACCCAGCAGCTGGATTAAGGTTGGGTTATTTTTATTTTTTTTTTAGTGTGTATGAGAGCACAGATATGATCTTTACTTTAAAGAGTCATTTGAGGCGAAGCTGCTAGAAAAGAAACGTTTCATATACTCAAATAACGTTAAATGACGTCCATTTTAGTTTGGTCCAGGTAATGTATAATGTCTTTCTTTCTCGTGTTTACCAGAACAGAAGCGTATAACCAACTTAATAGCAGCTTCTCTTCTGTTTACTCTTATCATTTAGAAGGCGGGAGTTCCATTACTAGAGCGTTGCAGTTTTACTGTACTGTACTGCATTACTGTACATTCACAGTAACAGCAGTGACACATACATTTGTAAATTGAATTAAAAACGGTCTGTTTTGATGTTTGATACTGCAAATCGCAGGGTTTCCAACTCTCACGCATTTGGCGTGAGACACACGCTTTCAGGTTCTGTCTCACTCTCTCACTCCGCCCTTGTCAACTCACGCCAAATTGGCAACCCTGCTTGCGATTTTAAACAAAGTTTCAGCTTTCAAATGTTGTAAGTTTTGTTACTAAATTTAAACGATAAATAGCATTTTGGCGCACGTAGCGTAAATCGTAAAATGTAGCGCTTCTGTTAATGCCAGAGCCATTGAAAAACAGCTGCGACGAGCTTTGATCTCGCCGGCGCCACGCGGTCACGTGACTCGCCGAGCTCTCAAAACAAACCAGCGTTGACAGTATATTTGAATGTGTTTAAGTAGATTAGAGAGGACAGCTTCACTATACAGGTATTTGCAGCATTTATTTATTTATTTATTTATTTATTTTTTTTGGTAAACATTACAGCATATTATGCTTTGATTTCTACGTCGATGACATTTACAGTATAATTTTATTCTGGAGAGTGATGGAGAGGCAACACTTACGAAAATTAAATATGGCTTTACTACAGATAAAACCAAAAAATCATGGTTACTATAGTTAAACCATGGTAACCACAAATTAACCATGGTCTTGCTACACTAACCGTAGTTTAACCATGGTATTTGTAGAAAAAACTATGGTTGTACAAATGCGCCATAATCAGTGCGCCAAAAAACATGGTTACTACACTTTTACTACAATAAAACCATGGTTAATTTCCGTAAGGGTTAATTTTGTTTTTTTGTATTTAACCCGCAGGTATTGGTTGCTTATAATGCGACCATACAGTTTAACTATTTTTCAGTTAAATAAATGTTTTATAGTTTAGTTAAATAATATTCATTTAATATTTTAAGGAGATCATTTAGTATTTGTCCAATAATTATTGTCCATTAATATATTTATATTAATTATATTAAAATAAGTGTAGTATTTAAGGTTAAATAGAGAAAGGGGTTTTAAAATTCCAATGCAATTAGAGTCATTTTCTTAGAGTCATTTTGTAGAAAAAAAAAAAAAAACATTTTCATTTGTAATGCCATGGTTTACTCACTAGGTACCTGTATGGCTCTTTACTAAATATGCATGTATCTAGAATATTGCAGGTCATACCTGCTTACTCATTTTAAAGTTTTTCATTTGAATACATATTTAGAATGATTAAACACTATTTTTTTAAATGTGAAATGTAAAAAGTTAATAACTTACTTCCTTTTTTAATGATACTTGTATACACAATGAATGCAAGCAAATACTGAATTTAAACCAAGTTTACAGTTGGGCTAAAAAGGCATTCAGCTGCATTTTTATCCCTATATGTACAGTATATACATATAAATAGACATGGAATCGAAAGTTGGCATCCCTGAAATTGGTATTTCTTAGTTGAATTAATTTATTATTCTATATATAACATGCTGGTTTGTAGTGCAGATATAGTTTTACCCTAGATTGCCTGTAGTAGCTACTGAAGCAGAAGTCTCTCACATTCAAAAAAAAAAAAAAAATTGCCCTCCATGTTGTAAAATTAGAATGGATATTTCCGTATGATATTGTTGGCGGTTCTATATAGTAACGAATTAGAAATTAGGAATTCAGATTGAATGTTTTTGATGGAGGATTAAACTTTGACATTTTCTTTTCTTTCAGGTTAGGCACCAGCATGATTTGGCAGTATGAGTTGTGTTTAGTCTTATTTACTTCCTGATTATACTGCCTTCTGCACATGTGTCCTCCCTTGCGGTTGTATACAACAATGGCATCAGTTCACACATTATTTTCAACAGTACTTGTTAAAAGTTTGGAAACGTTATGATTTTTTAATGTGTTTAATAAGTGTCGTCTGTTCACCAAGGCTGCATTTGTTTGATCAAATATACAGTACAACAGTAATATAAAATATAATATAAAAAAGTGTTACAATTTGGATGAACTATTTTCTCTTTAAATATACCTTAAAATGTAATCGATTGCTGTGATGATTACTGAATGATTACTGAAAGATCATGTGACACAAACGACTGGAGTAATGATGCAGAAAACCCCTCTTTGGATGGGTTTTCTGCATCATTACTCCAGTCGTTTGTGTCACATGATCTTTCAGTAATCATTCTAATACACTTATTTTCAGTAATAATGCTCAAGTTTCAGCTTTGCTTCACAGCAATAAATTACATTTTAAATTTTAAATTGACACTATGAATGTTTTTACTGTATTTTTGAGCACATAAATGCAGCCTCGGTGAGCTGAAGAGTCTTCTTTGTGAACATTTACAAATTGTAATGTTTGCAAACTAGACAAGCACTGTATATCGTTATGTGAGTAATTTAGTAAATAATGTTTAGTTTCTTACACAGACCAAGTGTTTTGTTTCAGAAGATCTTACTACATCACCAAGCACCAGTGAAGCACCAAGGGATCATGGGTCTTTAGTGTTCTACTGAAGAAAGTAAGTTTCTAACTTTTATTTAAGGAACTAGGCTCTTTTTAGGCTTTGGGTTTGTATTTCTGGTTTCTGGGTCTTTAAGTTTAATGTACAATGATCATGTACAGTTGTGCTGATAAGTTTACATGCCCCTTGCAGAATATGCTAAATGTTAGTTTTATAAAAATGTATGTATAGTTTTATAAAATTTTATAAAAATAATAGGCATCATGAAAATTGCATGTTATTTTTTTTTAGTACTGACCTGAATAAGCTATTTCACAAAACAGATGCTTATTTAAACTCCACAGGACCAAATAATGACTGAATTTATAAAAATGACTCCATTCAAAAGTTTGTTTATGAGTCCTTTGTTTGTCCTGAGCAGTTCAGCTGCCTGCTCTTCTTAAGAAAAATCCTCCAGCTCCTGCACATTATTTGGTTTTCCAGCAGCATCTGCATATTTGAACCCTTTTCAGAAGTCAATGTATGATTTTGAGATCCAGGACAATTGAGGAACTCATCCCTCATCCCTCAATCCCTCAACTGTTCTCATTGTAAATAGATGGATCTCAAAATCATACATTTGGAAAGTGTTCAAATATGTAGAAGATGCTGGAAAACCAAATAATGTGCAGGAGCTGGAGGATTTTTCTGAAGAACAGCAGGCAGATGAATTGCCCAGGACAAACAAGGAACTCATGAACAACTATCGCAAAAGATAAAAACAGTCGTGAATCATCCAGGAAACAACACACAGTGTTAAGATTTCAAGGGTATGTAAACTTTTGAACAGGGTCATTTAAATTAGATATTTTGTCTTGTGGAGTATATAAACATCTGTAGTGTTAAATTGTTTATTCAGGACAGTACCAATTTATTAGTACTAATTAAGTACATATTAATGCCTTATTCTACATGACCTTATTCTACATCCCTAATCCTACCCAATACCTAAACTTGACAACTACCTTACTAACTATTAATAAGCAGCACAAAAATCATATAAAAAAAAATCATATATTGTTTAAAATCGCTTTTGAACCACAAGTGCTCAATTTGCTCGTCCGCAACTTTACGCATTACTTAATCATGCAGGAAACGTCATGTGCAGTTTGTTCTTCGTCTGTGCACTTAAGTTTAAGAAGGTAGGGTTGGGCGAAAAACTCATTTCATTTTCTCCTCCAACTTCACAATCTGGGTCGGAACTTCTGCCTACATAACATGTGCGTGATTACATAATAAGTTGGGTCGAGCTAGTGCAAGACAAGGTGTGATTAAAGCATATACATTTTTATTTTAGTTTTTTAGAAAATGACTTACCGTTTTTGCTAGATAAGACCCTTATTCCTCGGCTGGATAGAGACCTTTGAAGCTGCACTGAAAGTGCAGTTTGGACCTTCTACCCATTGGCCACCATTGAAGTCCACTGTATGGAGAAAAATCCTGGAATGTTCTCCTCAAAAACCTTAATTTCTTTTTGACTGAGGAAACACAACACAACTTCTTGGATGACATGAGGGTGAGTAAATTATCAGGATTTTTTTTTTTTATAAAGTGAACTACTCAAATTCTGCAATCTTCAAATGATTAGCATATACTTACCTTTCTGCTGAACCAACAGTATTTAATTGAGCAGAAATGAATTATAAAAATGGGTTTAAAAAATGTACTTAATTTAACTTGAGCAAGCTCTTATCGCATTATAGTCCTCCATGTCCGCTGCGTTCTCAAAACTCTGTCAATTTGATAATACCTAGAATATCAAAATCAACTGCGGGCGGCAGATCATTTTCTTATTTAGCGCCCAAACTCTGAAACAATCTACCCAACACTGTTCGGGAGGCAGACACACTCTGTCAGTTTAAATCTAGATTAAAGACCCATCTCTTTAACCTGGCTTACACATAACACATTAACACATTTCTATAATTCAAATCCATTAAAGTATTGTTAGGCTGCATTATTTAGGTCAACTGGAACTGGTAGCACTTCCCATAACACCTGATGTACTCGTTGCATCGTCAGAAGAATGGCATCTACGCTAATATTAGTCTGTTTCGTTCTTATTCTGAGGTCACATTAACCACCAGATCCAGTCCGTATCCAGATCAGATGGTCACTGCAGTCCCCCGGATCCAGTCTGTACCCAGCCCAGACGGTGGATCAGCAACTAGAGACAACCTCTACGGCCCTGAATGTCAGCGGGGACCATGTCAACTAGATGAGCCCCAGAGACGAATCGTCAGTAAAGAACGTGTCACCTAGACGGCTTTTTGACCCAGATGAGTCCTCTGCAATCTGACTTTGCTGCAACATGGAACTTTTGCATTATTGACACACTATTGTCCTATTTAAAACTGTAAAGTTGCTTTGACACAACCTGTTTTGTTAAAAAGTTTTGTATTAATAAACGTGATATTAGACTTGATATTGGTTAGTTGGTTATTAATTTCTGTTATTTCTCTCATTTGTTCAGGAGGAGTCTGATGAACCAGAGCTTGAAGATGTTCCGGGGATGGTTTGCCAGATCTCTCCCACCAGCATGCTATTATTACGGCTTCGAGTGAAGGTGCTTTTGCTTGAACCCCTGTAGAACCGGGCCTGGGCTTGGCTAACCACTCCAAACTGCAACACAGCTGACATCAGGAATTCTCTGACACTTATCTGCACAGTTACTGTCTGCTCTAATTTTTTGGCATTATATATGCATCCAGCCTTATCACTGACAGCGGTTATTGAATGTAAACCTGTAAACAGAAATAATTTTGTAAAATGTTTACATTTTGTAATTTTACTGTTGCTGCTATCTTGTCCTTTTAAATTTGAAGCCAGATATCCTTGCACACATTGCCTTTACAGGTTTGCCATGATATAACACATTTACTTGACTGTTGTTAGTGATGAGGCTGGGTAATTTAGTGCAAAAGTGCTTTTGTTTTAAATGGTTAAAAAGACTTATATTTCATTTATCGAGATGTACCAAAGTACATCTTCATTTGATATTTGTTATAAATTAATTAATTGTGTGGTATTGTGGATTTTTTTTTTTTTATCTCTACATTTTCCACAATAAACAATATGTTGTTGTGTTTTAAATATTCATTTTCAGTGTGTTAAATGGAAGAGGTTAAGAAAATTCTGTTCAATAAAAGTCATTACTTAAAAACATTGAGTACGAGTACATTGTTTTCGAAAAATAAATATTTGTATACTTTTAAAGCACAAAAGCTCCTGTAGCACAGGCTCTGGGATGCACGTTCACGATGCTACGAATTAGTGATGGCTCATTCTTGAACGATTCATTCATTTTGAACGAATCTTTAATGTGACAATTTCTTTATGACTGAAGACAGAAAGACATGAACATCTTGGATGACAAGGGGGTGAGTAAATTATTTGCAAATTGTTGTTCCTGGAAGTGGACTGCTCCTTTAACTAAAAAAAAAAATAACACAATCAGAGTTCTGTTAACTTATCGGGGTTGACAGTGTCAGGTGCAGTATTTGTATAGCCTACTAAAATTTAAGGGTGAGGCCTGTCAGAATGAGAAACACTGACACCCTGCATGATGTGCACTACAAATTATGTAATTTAATTACAAAATAAATGTAATTGTTTACAGTTACAGAGAAAATGTCTAATTAAGTGACCGTTATGAAACTTAATGATTACAATTTTTTTCACACACACCCAAATACAGATTAAAATAATTTTTTTTCATAAATTGCACTGACAGCTCTAAAATATGAGACACCAATGTTTCAGGAGTTTAGGACACAAAATGGGACACACTCACTTGATAACTGTTTTATTTCCTGTGTGTGGTTATGTGCTTTATTTTTTAAGATGAACTATTTTTTCCAAAGCATAGTTAGATGCCAGTGTTTATGCAAAGATTTGATTTCAAAAACAGCTATTAGGCTATTGTTATAACTGTATTTAACTTTAGAACGATCTCAGAATAAAAAAGACAACCACTACAGTGCTATATTTTAGCACATAGGCATACTATGCAAAAGTCCTTCTCACATTAGATGCTTCACAGAAACACACCTGTTTCAACACTCAACTGTGCAACTTCTATATAATTCAACAGCTCAAATGTGCTTGTATGCATTTTTACACTTTTCACAGCATTGTTTCAAAGTAGAAATTTAAGATGTTAATATTTGTGTACTTTATGCATGCAGACTTTTGCTGTATATTTATAGTAGTTGGAAGCAGCAGCAGTTCATATGGTTTAAAAATGATGCATTTTTCTCGGCATCCTTCTGCTTTTGGTTTATCACTTGTCACGAACTATCCAATGAGGTGCAGTATTTGTATAGCCTACTAAAGTTTAAGGGTGAGGCTTGTCACTCTCAAATCACTCTCAAACACTCAATGACACTCTGCTTGATGTGCACCATGGGTAAGTTCTCTTCGTAAACTCTTCTATTTTATCAACATAAAACTAGAAAACACTTTCAAACATCTGTCTGAACTTCTGAACATATCAGATTATTATTATTTTTTTTCTAAAAGCATGTTTTTAAGTACGAAGTTATTTTTAATCAGAAGAAAATTTCATCATGTTGACCGGGATGGATGTCATGCAGCTGCGGTTTGCCCTAAGTCAGACGGACAAACACAAAGGGATTTATGTGCACTAATGTTCATTCACTAAATCAAACTCCAAGTGGAATGATCTCAGCTCGAAAAGTTCCCAGTCGGTTTTGTCTCTGTGGCGCATAGAGGTGAAATTTGCACCGCTGTTATAACCCTTAGGCAACATCTATGAATTGCTGATTCACATAGACAGAATTAATAATCCTTATTAAATAATTTCTTTAGTTAGCATATAAACATGCATGTAACAACATGCCTGTTACCTCAAATTTTCAATTTCATCAAAGCCAAATATACAAAACCTTTGCGAACAAGAACAATAATTATTTTGCAGCTCTCTAGACTCATTCTATCATGATTTCAGGATTAAATTGCTAACATTTGTTTGCTCTCTCACAAGCCAAAAGCCTTCAGATGGATCTCCTTAAATGGATCTTCAGTTTTCTAATTGTCCTGGTAATCTTTACATGCCTTTATCTGTCCTGCGGAAAACATCAGATGATGAGGTGAGAAATAGATTCAGTCTTCATTTTTATTTTTTATGTTTAAACCATCCACACTTCTCAACATACGTTAATCCAGATACATCTGGATATTGTGTTATCGTTTCAAAATGCTTTTCATCCACACCAGTGTTTCCATGCATTTTCCAAAAGTTTCTTGTCCACACTGAAACTGAAAATGCTAAAAAATATATCTTATGGTGCATGCATAAAAACATTATAAAAGCTCACTGAAATGCTACCCTGAGACCTGACCTAATAAAGTTCTCATGTTATTGTTCATCTGTTCTTTATTTAGCTTTCTGTATTGCGTATAGACCAATTTTATGGGATGATATTAGACTCAAAATGATTAATAGATGCACGCACAATTATCCATGTACTGCATACATTTTATGCATGTTTCTTACAAACCACAAACAAATGCCTTTCAGTTTGAGTCTGTGGAATTTGGGATTAAAAGATTGTGCAGCGATTTGTACAAATACAGGCATGTTTGCGAATAAAAATGTTCTGCTTTTATATATTGTAAATTGTTCATGCAAAAAGGAGTCCATGCATTTGTGGACCAGGTGACACGTGTGCATTTATTGACGCCTTGCTCAAGTCAATCTTGTTCAGTTCATCTGGATTTTGACACCTGAATGGACTTTATTTTCGTAGTTTACAGCATTTCACGACGCCCACACACACACAACTACCAATGAAGGAGGCCCAGTGCAATTCATTGTAGCAGCAGATACACGCCGTGAAACATCACACCAATGTGCAACAACAAGGATGTTACTGAAAGAAGTTGTAAGGAGAGCTTAAAAACTAGCTAACAATGTAGCTTTCTGGTACAACATAAGACAACATAACAACAATTAAACTTTACATAATATACAGATACTCAGGGTGATTTCTTTCTTTCTTTTTTATACATGGGCATGAAACATATATTTGATTCAAAATGTCAAAGAAAGCTAGTTTGGAGTGACACGAGATATGAAATTAGCACACAACTGAAAACTTAACACAGACAACTATTCCAGAAAGCCATGTAATAATTATATTTAACTGACATTATCTGATCTTTAACCAATTATGATTCACAAAAGAATGAACAATGTCATCTCTCCCTTTCCCTCAGGATTGATATGAAGAACTTCACTGACTCTCTCTCAGCATTGATGAGCTGTCCACATGTGTCCAGTAGAACCCAAAAGGAGCTAATCAGGTCTGTGTATCATCTTCTTGGTTTTTGTGTTATGATACAGACAATGAAAGTAAATATGACTGTTGGTGGTGCACAAGAGTATAGAGTCCAATTCTGCTCCTGGAGGCCCAGGCAGGTGTGTTGGGGCAAGACGGAGCTAAACTAACCCTCCAGAAGCAGGATTGGGCACCTCTGGCATGAGACATGCAGTAAAATCATCCAATGCAGACAATAAAAACAGTGAAATTATCCACCACAAATGTCACATTAACATATTTACAAATTGTGAATCAACTAAAATTTTCTATCATTTTCCTCAGATCAAAACTGCATTTATGTTGCAATGCCACAGGTTTGTTATATCTGACAAAGAAGAACACAGCTGTGAATCAAACTATAACATATGAGACCTCAAATAGTGTGTACAAAGTGGAAACTGCACTTCACAAAATGCTACCTGAGGTCTGTCCTTTCCACCGGACTGTCTGTCTTTCCATGTGTGCTTAATATATGAAATGATATGATGGGATAGAACTTTTTTGTAGCACTTTGCAAACAGGCTTTGTTAACATTAGTATTAGGTTAACATGAACTAGCAATTTTTACAGCTATTGCTTAATATGCTATTGTTCATAGTTCATGTTTATTCATTAACTAATGTTCATTTGTTAAGAGTGCCGCCACTATGTAACTATGACAGTTCTGATTATAACTGTGAAAACAGCTTGTTAAAGCTATCTTTTTTTAGGATTTTCCATGGAGTAGCCGTGGTCATCTGGGGCAATGTGCTGTGGTGGGCAATGGGGGGATTCTCAAGAACAGCAGTTGTGGAAGAGAGATTGACAGTGCAGACTTTGTCATCAGGTACATCTTGCACTACCCATAATGCCATAATTTCTCATCAGTTACAACAACTCTGTAAAATGGATGGATTCAGAACACCTGGGGCGTGCACAGGGGGTAGCTAAGGGGCCTGAACCATTGCTCTTAGTGAACTTCTAGCAGGCACAATACTGAATATAAGCAGAGTGGAGATGAATGGATATCAGTTCATGCTAAAAACATTCTGGAATTATTCTGTTGCTCATTACAAGGTGGTCTATGGTATATCTGCAGAAATTTATGGTCTGATTTTGTTTTTTTGAGATTGTTTTGTTTCTTTTCTGCTCATTATTGGAAAGAGAAAAAGGTGATGCTGTCTATGTGTCATTAATCCTGTCTGGTCTGCCCACCACCAGAGGTCGCCTGTACATTTCACGAACAGTTCACATCACACAGACTGTTGCACTACATCCCGGACTACGTCTCCCATCACCTATCGCACTGATTGTGCTAACACCTGTAGCCAATCAGACGCTCTATATAGCCCCGGACTTCCCCCTGTGACTTACCGAGTATTGTGGTTTATTGGATGGTTGTTTCGCGTTAGTTCCCTAGTTCCCGTGTTCCCAGTGTTTAGCTTTCTCGCCTGGCCTTCTCGCTTTGTCTGTCTCACCGCCTGCCTCTTGGACTTCTCGCTCGTTTCACGGATCACCCTTTGCCTCGCCCTTCGGATTACCTTCGCCACTGATCGACCCTCGCCTGCTTCACGAACTATCCCCACGTCTTGCCCGAATATACCTGTCAGCCATTGTTCCGACCCTGCCTGTTTTTACCATGTCTCTGTCTCGTCTCAATAAAAGCTTGCATTTGGATCCACTGGACTCTCGTCTCCCTCTCCATGTTACACTATGGCAGTCTTGTTGAGCAATAATGTTGTACTATATTGCTCTGTATGTCTAAATAAAAAAAATGTGCAGGTGAAGCAATGGTTTTAGTTTCTATTAATTTCTGAAAAGATGCAAAGGGACCATGAGGATCTTGAGAACACCAAGGTGGAGCAGAGAGATCTTTAGGTGACCAATGTAGAGCAGAAAGCCACAGTGGAGTCAGCAGAACTGGAAACCAGAGCAAAGCTGGAGACCACCAAGGTGGAGCAGTCAGATCTGAAGACCACCAAGATAGACTAGGAGGAGCTGAAAACTACCAAAGTGGAGCAGATGGAACTGGAAACTACCAAGGCAGAGCAGAAAGCCAGTGGAGCTGGAGACCACGGTGGGACCGATGGAGCTGGAGACCATGGAGGGACTTGCAAGGCTGGAGACTACGGTGGATCCGGTGAAGCTGGAGCGGAACTCTGCACAGAGAGCTTATTGACATCCTCAATGGGCTTGACAGTGAGCTCAGAGAGTTCAGAAACAGCCTCAGTGGCCATGACAAGAAGCACAGAGAGTTCAGAGATGGCTTTCTTAGCCCTAACAGGGAGCACAGAGGGTTCAGAGACAGCTACCTTGGCTGTGACAGAACAGGCAGAGGGTTCAGAGATGACCTCCATGGTTGTATCAGAGGTTGTAAGCAGAGTACTAATTCCGAGTATGGGTTACCATACTTCAACTTCACCCAGTCTACCTAGCGCTTGTCTGGAATTGAGTATTTTTTTCCCTACTTGGAGATTTTGTTTCTGTTTGCATTACAAATGAAAGCCCACTGAATCTCTGCATGCGAGTCCGCACAATTTTTCACCCACACCTGACGAACAGAAGCTTTTTAAGCTTTGTTAACACTTGTGTCCTTGTTACAGTGTAATTATATAGTTAAGTACTGTGTTATATTATTTATATTAGTAGCTTGACCCTGCAGCTACACTTCTGTGCATGTCTTTGAACACATAGACAATATGTGCAAAGTGGAGTACAATAAATACAAAATCAAATTCAGAAATCACAATGAACACATTTACATTGTGAGGTTCTGTTATATAACATCCAAAAAGGCTGTTGTTTGAATACATGAATGGCCCTATTTATCTAATTATATAACTTCAGAATTTTTCTTTGTCCAGTTGAACTTTTAATTCAGCAATTTTTAATTTTTTTTTTCAGGTTGAACTTGGCACCCATTAATGACAGTGATGTTGGGCTAAAGGCTGATCTAGTGACCATCAATCCCAGTCAGCTCTCTGCAGAGTAAGATGATATTAGCATTAAGGCTGTGTTCACACTTGTAGTTCGGTTCAGTTGGTTTGTTTGGTCCGGACTAAGAAGGACAATGATATATTTGGTCCTGGTCTGCTTAGCGTTCACACTGGCATTTTTGAAAGCACACCTAAATATACCGAACCTAAAGGCATAGTGATACGTTCACAACCTGATTGGTTGGGTTGAATGACGTATATTTTTTAATGGAACTCACCGAACACTCCTCACAAAAGGAGCGTTCGACTTAAATCGGCGCTGCAGATATGACATCAAAGTACCCATTCACTGATCGGTCTACTCAGTGCCACTTTAAGTTGAAAACACCTAATGCCGTCTGCTGGACTAAGCGCACTCATTATAGCGTAATAATACTATATGTATTCATGTTGCAACTGTTCATTTATGTGCATATATATGTTTATGTGTATATCTCTGCAGTTACAGCAATATGGATGTGAATCCAGGTCCGTTGGTGCAGCGTGTGAGTGTGTATGGAAATGCGTCTCTGATCATTCCAGCGTTTGCATACACAGTTTGCACTGCAGTGTCAATTAAAACCCTCCAGTTGCTCCAGCCAATCAGACCTCAGCAGCCTGTGGTTTTCTTTAGTCCCTACTACCTCAAGTCATTGGATCGTTTCTGGAAGGGGCGTGGCCTGAAAGAAAAACGCCTCTCCACAGGCTTCATGTTAGTTAATGTGGCACTAGAGCTGTGTGATGATGTGCATTTATATGGCTTCTGGCCATTTGACTTTAATCTAAAGCATCAGGCACTTCAACATCATTATTATGACAACAAACCACCCAAACCGCTTGTACACACCATGCCAGAAGAGTTTGTCCACTTGTTGCGGCTTCACAGACAGGGGGTGCTAACTTTGCACCTACAGCCCTGCTTATAACACACACCTTGTCATAGGGCGACCTTTTCTGATGTTTCTGATTTTGCATTTGTTTGATGTTTTACCTGAAAAGTTTTGCTTATTTTTAAAGAGCAAATGTGGTCATGTTGTGCTGGTCAGGTGGCAATAACAAACAGAGTAATGTTTTCATAGTGCAAAGATATTATCCAAACAATCGCTTAATGTCCAGGAAGAGGGTTAAAAATTCAGTTAGTTTAAATTAATGTATTAGTTTTTCATTAAGACATAATAATGAAAAAGGTGTTTGAATACAGTGAAAGTAACTTAATACGTTTGATTAATAAAATAATATTTTAAAAAGAATGTGTGTCCTTACTATTTGTAATATGAAAAAAATAACCAGTTTTAATAGCAACAGGACTCTAGCTTCTTTATAATTACTTCATGTGTTGTGTCTAGCAGTGTTCTTTTGGTGTGACTATATGCTGAAAGCATGGCCTTAAGCATCTTATTGCTCAAATATACATTTTTTTGCAGTTCATTTTTTGAGATCAGTCAGTCTCAATCTCTTATTCCAGCAGCACCTGTCACAAAACACTCATGTATAAAGTATAGAGGGTTTGCATTGACGTCACATTCTGGTCAGTTAACCGGATGCGTGGCCATTGCAGCGATTCTCATATGTAAACGGAAGTATTGATTGCAAGGTTAGTGCACCACTGAAGACATTGTTCTACTAATTTTCTGTCTAAACCATGGAAACTGTGTGGGAGCTGCCAAATCATACCGAGAAGGACTTAGTAAGCAGGAAAGGTCGTTTTATTTTGACAAACTAAAGTTAATACAGGGCTCAACGCTAAGCAGTGATAATGGTTCCTTGGTTACTGATGTACACAAAGATGCACTACGCTTTATAATGCATTAGCCTATACAGATGTTAGATGAAAGAAAACGCCATGTAAACTTTTCTGAAAACTGACAGTTCCCCTCAGAGACACATTCATATTAAACTCCTACCCCCAATTCATTGTTTAGGAGTTTCTTTCAATATTTCGTGCATTGTGAACAGTCAGATTGATCTGCCCAGTATTTTCTCCCCTTTGTGTCCATCTTCAGCTGTTAACGGCCTTTTGCAGACTAAATATAATAATACTGTAATATTTCCACCCAAATTACACTTTGGAACATGAATGCAGTGCAGTGAATGTACGACGTGTGCGGGCCACTAGGGCAGTTCATATTGTCCAGCCCTATAATAGGTGGTAAACATCTGTATGATCTGCCTTCTTTGTCGCAGACTGATGACTTGACAGTTCTTCCTTCTATTTCTTATCCTGACATAGTGAATTACTTTCGTTTCTCCGTTTTCTCATCAAGCCATTTCACGAGTTCCATTCGGTTCAATGGCATTGTTTACTCTCAATGCCGCTGCACTTCCGGATTGATGACGTAACGTGAAAACACTCTATATAGTTTGGTGGCTAATGTGTTCCACATGGTGCTTTTATTATGATATATATATGTGATAAGGAGGGAACTAATGGTGTTGCATGATGTATTTTATATATGTGTATTTGTACATGTGTTCACTTTGGATTGTTGATTTGTGTTGCTATGGATTGCTGTGTATTATTATTATTTTTTCTTTTGTTTGTAAGCAGTATCTCAAGCCACACCCCTGCTTAAACCAACTGAACTAACAATGAGAGATGGATGCTGGATTAGAGCCGGATTTGTTCCCCTATAAAAGAGTAGCTGCGACTAGGAGACGGGGTGAAATGATGTCAGAAGGCTCAAATGCGTCAGGAATAATGAAAAGACAGACAGCCTCTCAGTATTGTTAAACAAATTACCAGAGAGAGTATACTTGGGATTTGTAAGTTGTGCGGTCAGACCATATGTTCCTCTGCCGCTTAGATGTTATAAATGCCAAGAACATGGTCACGTAGCAGCAGTGTGTAGAGGCAAACTGGAGGAGAACATGAGTACGGAAAATGTGAGCATGGTGTAAACTCTAAGTGCTGTAACTGTGGAGGAGATCACAGTGCAGGGTATGGAGGATGTCTAGTGAGGAAGAATGCAGTTAAAGTCCAAAATGTCAGAATGAATGAAGGAATTTCTTATGCGGAGGCCCTGAAGATAGTTAAACAGACACAGAAAAGTACAGAAACAACTAGTGTAACAACACGAACAAAAACTGTGTTAGAAGAACGAAATAAAGAGAAGGAAGTGTCTTTTGTGATATTCATAGCTGAGGTGGTAAATTGTTCTGCACAAACTGAAAGCAGAACTGAGAGAATTAAAATTATTATCAGAGCTGCTGAGTTTCCGTAGATATAATAAACGATAGGGTCAAGATGCAAATGGTAATCAATAGTCAGACTACGTGTGGTGGTACATAATGGTAATATCAGTCTTGCAGTGGAATGCAAGAAGTTTAATTGCCAATGGTCAGGAGTTCAAAAAATGTATTACTTGTGTTCAAGAAACGTGGCTTAAACCTCAGTTTTCATTTTTAATATATGGTTACATTTTAATTTGTGGTGGATGTTTTGAAAGGTACTAGAATAATGTTTGGGAAGTATTAGAATAATTAATTTCTATAATCCGTGTAACAGGTTAAGCAAGGAAACACTTGAAAATATTAGAGGAAATGGTAGTCATCAAATGGTGTGGTGTGGTGATTTTAATGCACACAGTTCATTATGCTAACACTGATTTTAATGGAAGGATAACTGAAGAAATGCTAGATTCAGGTGATGGCAGACATCCGTATCAGAGCCAGAAGAGTGGTGTCTTATTTCAGGAGCAGAACTAACGCTACTGAAAAGTTAATCCTTGACCAAGAAAGGATGGGCAGGCAGCCCCTAAAGCTTCTCCAGGAGGTGGACACCAGGTGGGAACAGCACACATGATATGCTGCAAAGACTCATTGACCTCAGAGAGCCTGTTGGTGCTGCATTGGCTAGTTTGTCAAATGACATCATGCCACTTTCAAGTGCTGAAAACATCACTTCAGAAAGCCTTACAATGAACAAAACATGTGAATGACACAGCTGGTTTAGGGATTTTTATTGACCACCAGACGGCGAAGTAGAGCACTGTGTTAAAAGCTTTGAAGCATCAACGCAGTTTGTCGTAAAAGCTTCACTGCTTCAGAAGCTTCGTTCGGCACATCCCTAGTACAAGGCAATCTCAGACGATATAATAAAAGGGAGCGTACAAGCGTAACAGCGAAATGGTACAAGGTGAGCGAAAAGCTGGGGCGCGCGGGACAGTAACGGGACTTTAAACCGGCCGGCGTGAGATGACTGGATAACGTAAACCGGGGCGTCATCATCCAGGTGGAAGAGTGACAGACTGGTGGGCCAATGGGAATCTGGAACACACACAACATACTAACACACACAAACTTTTGTTTTTCTGAAGAACAGAAGCCCATTTAACTGTTGAGGACAAACAAGGGACTCATGAACAACTATCACTAAAAAACAAACAAACAAACAAACAAACCCAAAAGGCACTGGACGTCTATATAACGTCAGGTTGACGTTGGACATGATGTCGGACAGACGTTGCATTTTGGTTGAGAATGAAAATCGTGTTGACGTCAGTATTTGACGTCAATTTGACGCTGACTTAATGTTGGATTTTGGTTACACAACCTAAAAACAACAAAATATCAACGTCAGCTGACATTGGTATTGGACATCAATTTAACGTTGACATTAAACGTTGAATTTACATTGAATTTTGGTCAGCCGACGTCGCAACCGAAATTTAACCAAATATCAGCATCTTATGACATTGTGTGCCTGCTGGGAACAAATAAACAAAAACACCTGATCATTCAGGTAACAACACAGTATTAAGAATCATATCATATCATATCATGAATCATGTATGTAAACTTTTGAATGGGGTCATTTTTATAAATTCAACTATTATTTTCTCTTTTGGACTATATGTAAACATCTTTTATAAGAAATATCTTATTCAGGTCAGAACTAAATAAAAAAACATGCATTTTGTATAATCCCTCTTATTTTAGTAAAATAATAATAATTAACATTTTGCAGATTCTGCAAGGTGTATGTAAACTTTTGACTTCAACTGTTTAGATAGATAGATAGATAGATATACACTTTGATAGACAGGAAGTTTGATGTGTATTTTCATTATTTCCAATTTAACGACATTGGCCTGTGAGCAGGGGCGTCGTTAGGGCTAATCATTAGGGGCTTGAGTCCCGAAAGATTTTTCTTTAGCCCCGAATGTTTTTGTATGGCTGTATGATTTCCGAGGAATTTGGAATGAAGTTGAATGAATTAATCAAAAGCCAGTCATTACACTTAAAACAAATCGCGATTTACAGACTAGTAGTTGTAAATATTATGCCGCAAAATACAATTTAAAAATGAATCCTGAATGTTCTGCGTGTCTTATTATGAATGAATGGTGCAGACGCAGGCGTGGTTTCCTTTACTACACACAAGCTCGCGTCATGCTCGCGGTGATTTCAGCGTCTGCAATAAAAAAATGCAAGAACAACAACTCCAGAATTGCTCTGAGAGTACTTCGTGAGCAGTTCACTGTTTCATTTGAGTAAACCAGGTTTTAATCACAGAAATATAAAGGTATTCACGGAAACCCGTCAAAATAAAAGTTCGGTTTAGCCTGTATAAAGATTGTGGCAGAAATATATTATCATTCAGTAGAATGTATGTACCTATCTGTAGTGGCTATTTGTCCATAAACTTAAGCAAAACTAATAATATCAAACTTCTCAAATGGCCACTGAGCCTACGTCATAGGTTAGGCTTTACGCAGGTTTAGAGGTACCAAAATAGACTAATGTCCATAGCAAAAGATGAGTTTGAGGAGGTTTATTTACACAAAGAAAGCAAGCTCACAGACATTTCTGCTGCCTCTCTTACGCTGGTAAAAAACCATATGCCCTCGCAGCCTGAGGTCCCTCCCACCTTGACCTACTTATGCAAATTAACATAGCACCATGTGACCAATAAACAACAATATAAATAAACAAGAAAATGAGCATAAATGCAAAATAAAGCAAATTAACTATAACAAGAAAGAAAAAGAAATAAATCAGCTATAACTTAACTTAAACCTAAAATAAACAAAGTGCAAAATAGCTCCAACAACCCAGCCCCTAACTGACGGTACTTTACCCACAATTAACTTTAGCACAAAGGAGCTATTTCCTGATTATAGCCTAAGCACTAAGCTAGAATCTTTGCATCTTCAGTTTCTCCATGCCTGAAAGAAACAAATAGATGGAAGACAGAGATAGAAGAGAGAATGAGCTGCACAGTCAATTGTTGGCCTCCAAAAGAAGACAGAGCTTGGTTATTGGTCTGTCCAGGATGCTGGTCTTCGTTTGTACCTTCACAGAGCGGACCAGTCCTCTTGAGTCAGCTGTAGTGCTTAAGACTCTGCCCATCATCCATGAGCCTCTTGGAGCTGTAGCATCAGCAATTACGACAATATCTCCTGGGATGAAGTTTCTCTTTTGCTTTGTCCGTTTTTGTCTTTCTTGCATTACAAGCAAATACTCCGATGTCCACCTTTTCCAGAACAGCTCCGCAACGTACTGCACCTGCCTCCATCTCCTCTTAATGTACAGGTCAGATTTTTCGAACAGGCCTGGTGGCAGAATGGGCTTGCCTTTTAGCAGGAGAATGTGATTTGGAGTGAGCGCTTCCAAGTCATTGGGATCTTCTGAGACCTTAGTTATTGGCCGGTCATTGAGTATTGCTTCTACCTCACAAAACAGTGTTTGCAGGCCTTCCTCGTCCAGCAGTTGATGTCCAACAACAGAAGTAAGTACACTGCGCACCGAGCGAATCAGACGCTCCCAAACGCCACCTTGGTGAGATGCAGCTGGGGTGTTAAAACTCCACGTCACTCCTTCCTGCACAAAAGTCCTTTCAATTTTAGAGTGATTTAAAGCAGCCAGAGCCTGCCTCAGCTCCTTCTTCGCAACAACAAAATTTGTGCCGTTATCTGACCTTATACTTGTCACAGGTCCTCTTCTGCAGATAAATCTTCGCACAGCATTGATGCAGGAGTCTGTGTCGAGGGAGTGTGCCACCTCCAGATGTATTGCACGGCTACTCAGACAGGTAAATATCACTCCATATCGCTTCAACACAGTTCTCCCTCTCTTCACATCCAGTGGTCCAAAATAGTCCACTCCCGCATTTGTAAAGGGTGCGTTATCAGGCACAACTCGTTCCTCTGGTAAGTTCTGTTCTCCAAGCTTTCCTTTATACCTTCTGCACACTGTACATTGTGAGAGAATCTTCCTGGCCGCAGAGTTGGCATTTATGATCCAATACTTCTGTCTCAATCTGTGCAGCATGTGATTGCGTCCAGCATGTCCAAGTTGATAATGGATGTAACGTAATATGAGCTGGGAAACATGCAGATCCTTTGACAGAATCACAGGATGTTTTACCTCCAATGGCAGGGCAGATTTAGACAGGCGCCCACCAACTCTGAGGATATTATCTTCGATGAAGGGGTCGAGGCGATACAGAGGGCTGTCTTTGGAAACAGTCTTTGGGTCATGTTTTAGTGAGGAAATTTCAGTGCTGAATCTTTGGTTTTGTACAAACTGAATTATTGCCTTTTCGGCTTCCTCCAAGCGCTCTGGTGTCAAGCTGGATTTTCCAAGTGCGGCTTTGAATTTTTTAAGCTCCTTTTCCACATTTTCATTCTGCTTAACCACATATTCTTTTCTCCTGCGGCTCAAAAGTAAAAGTCTTTCTTTCAGCTCCAACAACCAGGCCACTGATGTTTTAAGCTTTCTCCAGGATGAGAAATAGTGAATGAGCTGACTGAGAGGATTGTCACTGTGTGTTGTAATAGCATTCACTTTAAGTTCTTTTTTCACCTCTGGATCATCAGATGGGATGGAGGAGGAGTCCAAATCAAGTTTTGGCCATTTGGCAGCAGGCAAGTGCAAAAAGTCTGGTCCTTTTAGCCATTTTCCTTTTCCAAACTCCTGAGATCTTAGTCCTCGAGATGCTTCATCTGCAGGATTATCTTTGGTATTTACATACCTCCACTGATCTTTGTCTGTGGCTTCTCTTATGGTGCTGACGCGGTTAGCAACATATGTGTGAAAGCGCTTTGTTTCATTGAAGATATACTTCAGAACAGTAGTGCTATCGGTCCAGAAAAATGACCTTTGCAATGGCAACTGTAGCTCCTTCAACAGCATTGTGTTCACTCGAACAGCAAGCACAGCTGCAGCAAGCTCAAGGCATGGGATGGTTAATTGCTTTAGAGGAGCAACACGAGCCTTGCCTGTGATGAATGAAACATGCACACTGTCAGTGCTCTCCAATCTCAAGTATGAAACAGTACCATATCCTGTTTGACTAGCATCTGAAAAATGATGCAGCTCTGCTTTCAATTGTGTTCCAAAGTCCTTGGGTTTGATGCACCGTTCCACTTTAAATCCACTCATATGCTGGAGTTCAGAGAGCCACTCAGACCAATATCTGGAGAAGGTGCTGGGGACTGGCTCATCCCATTTAAGGTTCATTCTGCACAGCTCCTGTAACAGTAACTTAGCAGGGATTATGAAAGGAGACAGAAAGCCCAGTGGGTCATAGAGAGAGCTTACCACAGAAAGGATGCCCCTCCTGGTGTGTGGACGTTCCTGCACTGCAGTCCTAAAGCTGAACGTGTCTCCTTGAACACACCATTGCATCCCCAGAGCTCGTTCCACAGGGAGTTGGTCCCTGTCCAAATCCATGTTCTCCAAACCCACTGCTCTGATGTTACTGGGAATCAGTGCAAACACCTTTGGGCTATTTGTGACCCACTTTTGAAGATGGAAACCGCCCTTTTTACAGAGAGATGTTAATCCATGTATGAGCTTCACTGCATCTTCCTCTGTCACAGTGGACTTGAGACAGTCATCCACATAGAAATTTAGTTTTGACTGTGCTGAGGACGTCAGGTGAATATTGCAATGCATTATCCTCAGCAGTTCTTCTCAGTGCATAGTTTGAACAGCTTGGAGAGGATACAGCTCCAAACAAATGCACGCACATCCTGTATTCCTCTGGTTCCTTTATAACGTCTCCATTGGGCCACCATAAAAAGCGCAAGAAGTTGACGTGCTTGTGTGGGACCCGGACCTGATGGAACATGGCGTTGATGTCAGCCATAACAGCAATGGGCTCTTCTCTAAACTGGAGGAGAACACCAATAAGCGTGTTAGTAAAGTCTGGGCCCTGCAGGAGCTGGCTGTTTAATGATGTGCCTTTGTAAGTACAGCCGCAATCAAACACAACACGCAACTTTCCTTTGGTTGGGTGATATACACCATGGTGAGGAATGTACCACACCTTTCCTTGTTTTGGAGTGGGCTCACTTGCGGGAACCTTTTCTGCATATCCTTGCTCGAACATGTTATTGAGGAAATCAATATATTGAGCTTTGAATGAAATGTCTCTGTTAAATCTCCTCTTCAGGCTTTGGAGTCTTTGTAATGCAACGCAGCGATTGTTTGGCAAAACAGGATCTTCAACTCTGAAAGGTAAGTCAATGCAATAATGTTCATTGCTAAGCACTGTTGTATCCTTCACAATTTTCATGAATTTAATGTCCTCTCTTGACATCTCAAGTTGTTCATCATATGTTCTTTCAGTAAAATCATGATTGTACTGCTGCATCAACATATTTTCCAAGTGCTCCACAGATACGTAATTAGCAGTTACAACAGGGCATCCTGATTTGACACCAGCACCTCCAGAGTCTCCAGCACGAAGAGGCCCGTTTATGACCCAGCCAACTCTGGTCCTTACCACATACGGTCCACCACATTGACTGTTTATTAATTCGATTGGCTCCAAAACTTTGGGAGAGTCAGTTCCAATGAGCAAGTCCACATCTGCATCTACTTCATGTAGCCTAATGCTGCTCAAATACGACCACTTGGCAACATCATCCTGGTGTGGCACATTGACTCTGGATACAGGCATTGTTGTTTGTGTCAGAACAAATGGCAGCTCAATAAAATCCTCGGTGTCAAAACCAAACACCTCCAGACCAGTTAGTACAGTGGTATTAATGGTTTTAGTCTGTCCCATTGTCCTTAATAGTATATTACAGTTTTTGCCTGATACTCCTAGCCTTTCAGCCAGACTTGCAGTGCAAAAGGTACCAGAGCTCCCAGGGTCCAGGAAAGCGTAAGTGTGCACAACTTTATTACCTTTCTGACTTTTCACCTGCACAGCCACAATGGAGAAAACAGCAGTATCCTCTTCACCAGCCCCAATATGACCACACGTCTGCTGCTGCTCAGGTACAGTGCTCACAGTTTCTTTAGAGGTTATCCTTGTAATATCCTCCTTCTCCACATGCAGGACAGATGGGTGTTTCCTGTGACACACTTCACAATCCAAACGACTCCTACAGTCTTTGCTTGTGTGTCCATATTTCAAGCACCCAAAACAAACACCTTTCTCCTTTAGAAAGTGAATCTTGTCCTGTTGTGTCTTTCTTTTAAACTGAAAGCATTTTTCCAGAGTGTGATTGGTGAGATGACAGAACAGACATTTGAGCTGGTTACTGTGAGCTGTTAAGTTTTCCTTTTCTTTATGTCCATCCTTTATTGCATTGACGCTGGTGGCAAAGGTACCACTTTTCCTTTTCTGCTTAGTTTGAGTAGATAGCTTTGTGTGGCTGACTGGGGGAACATCATTAATATTTCCAAACAGCGGGTCTGAAACAATTTTGACTTGTTTTTCAATAAAATTTACAAAATCAACAAACACTGCTCTGCTTCCAGTTTGTTTCAGTATGTCACATGCCACATTCCTCCACTTTTCCCTCAGCTTGTATGGGAGTTTCATTAGGATTGTCCTGAGGTTGGCTGGCATGTCCAACTCCTTCATGTACTTTATATGATGTACTATATTGGAGCAACCTCGAAGGAACAAAGCAAATGACTGCAGAGCGTTAACATCCTCAGGTTTTATTGAGGGCCAGTTGTTAATTTTTTCCATATAAGCAGAGGAGATTTTGTGTTCACTCCCAAAATGTTCAATCAAAAGTGCTTTTGCTCTTTGATAACCAGGTTCAGAGGGCAGATGCTGACAACTTCTTACAATGTCTCTTGGTTGCCCCCTAGTGTACTGTTCTAGGAAGTACAAACAATCACTGAAATTTTTAGTTTTATCCTCAATACAATTTTCAAAAGCTCTGAGAAAAGATTTGAAATGCAGGGGATCACCATCAAATAAAGGTATACTTCTCATAGGCAGAGCAGAGGCTGTGTTTTGTTGAACCAACAGGGCAGTAATTTCATTTTGACGCTGCATAATGTTCAAAATGTCCGGAGAGTTGGTGAATTGATTATTGTCATGAGCATTTTGCAAAACCAGTGCGTGTATATGGCTTTGTCTTTGAGAAACAGGAATGACATTAGGTATGGGTGGTTGTATTACAACATGTTTGGGTTTAACACCGGCAGGGACAGAATTTAATAAACGACTGGAGGGAGGTTCAGAATTTTTATTGGTGGGCATGAAACGTTCAGCATTTGGATTTAGTTCATATGTTTCTTGAGTTTCTGACCTTTCCAAGTAAAAGTTCATGCCATCTGATGTTTTAGATGCACATTTTTACACTTTAGAGCCACACTTTGAATTTATTTCCAGAACCTCCAATTTTGCATTTGTCACCTTTAATTCTGCCTCCAGAGCAAGTTGTTCCTTTTCTCTCCTTAAATGTTCCCGTTTCTTCCATAATTCCTCTTGGTCAAGTCTTATTTGTTCCTCCTGCACCTCCAAAATGTGCTTTTGTTTTAGAGCAGCCATGCGCTCCTGTAATGCTGCTTTCTCTGCTCGCGCTAATATTTTTGCAGATGCACTGGATGAAGTCTTTGACAGTTTAGAGCCAGCTTTTGAACGCGCTGCAGAACCTTTATTGGATACACTGTCCTCAGGCCCTATATCAATTTGATTATCAGAAGATTTAATTGGAAGTTCATAGGAATGGCCTGCATTTGATAACCACCCTTTGACATCATCAATAAAGTTTAAAAACCGAATTTCCTTTTGTTCAAAATATTTATTTAGTTTTTCCTTTTCATCCTGAGGTATGTTCAGTGACACAAATGACAAATGATGTTGTTTTGCCTCATCAACGCATGTTATCATTTGATCCAAAAGAGATTTGACTGCATCAATATTATCTGCGGAATGCATCAATTTATCCATTTCATTCATGTACGATTTGGCTTGTCTGCATTTCGTCGATCTCTTTTCCTGACACGTTTGCATGAAAAACATCATTCCTTTAGCGGTGAAACTTATGCGCCTTCTTGTGGAAAGCGCCGTGTCACTTATGGCTTTGGATGCTATGTCAGACATTTTTACCCTTTTTATTAATGTTGGCCAGGTGCACACACAGTTATTTGCAAGGTTGAATGGGACACGTACCTTGCAGAACTTTGTTTGCAGCGGTGGTTTGCGCACGGAATTGGATGCGCGCAGTGATTGTTGTTGCGCGCGGCCGTGCGCATCACCTGTGAGGGCTTTAGGCCTTTGTGAATCCAAATTGCGACAAATATTAATCCTCCACTCCGTAAATGCAGCTCCAATGCTTCAATAGCGTCACCGTTATCCAATACGGTGTCCAAGGAAGCTTTACACTGTCGGATGGATAGGATTATTTGATGTTTGCCGCGCCGCCGCCACTCCTAGGCCCAGCCTTGTCTTTGTCTCCAGCATCCAGGTGAGTAATCCACTTTCAAAAAGGTAATCCAGCAAAGAACGAGTCCAGTTTCCAGGTAAACCAACGTTATACATCCAGGAGCCAGGTTTTTTTTACTTATTGTAGTGGCTATTTGTCCATAAACTTAAGCAAAACTAATATCAAACTTCTCAAATGGCCACTGAGGCTACGTCATAGGTTAGGCTTTACGCAGATTTAGAGGTACCAAAATAGACTAATGTCCATAGCAAAAGATGAGTTTGAGGAGGTTTATTTACACAAAGAAAGCAAGCTCACAGACATTTCTGCTGCCTCTCTTACGCTGGTAAAAAACCATATGCCCTCGCAGCCTGAGGTCCCTCCCCTTGACCTACTTATGCAAAATAACATAGCACCATGTGACCAATAAACAACAATATAAATAAACAAGAAAATGAGCATAAATGCAAAATAAAGCAAATTAACTTCAACAAGAAAGAAAAAGAAATAAATCAGCTATAACTTAACTTAAACCTAAAATCCTAATACTGCTACTTCTACTACTACTGTTGAAAAATTAATAAAACTTTGTTACACAATATTTCCTTCATCTTTACAGTTTTATTAGTACATCCCCTTTATTTGCCAAAATAAAATGTAATTTTATGAATTAAAAGATAAATTAATATTTTATGCCTTCATTTCATAACCAGAAAATTTAAATACACAACAGAGAAGGCTGTTGTAGGAATAAATAAAAGTTGTTTTGTGCATTTAAATAAACAAATCTAACAATGAAAAATATAGGGAATATGTTAGGCCCACTTCATAGGGCCCTAAACATAACTTAACTTTGATAAATTGGAGTTAAATTGTATAAGTTTCATTGTTTTAATTAATTAGACATGTTTTTATTAATAAAATTACATTTACCCATTAAAAGGAGTCCAGAAAAATTTTAACTGAAAAACAAAACAAACAAAAAAAAAAAAAAACAGAATTTAGGGAAAAAAAAATTGAATTTTTAAAAAAAAAAAAAAATGGGGCCCTATTTTTGCATGCAACTATATATTTTTAAATGTATTATTTTATTTGCATAAAATATTTTTATAAAGTTAAAATTGTGTGATAATACTTTGATATGTTTGCTATTTGCAGTGATTAATATTTACTATTTTTTCATAGTGTAACAATGTTGTTTTGTGCCACTGCTTTGGCAAAGTATCAGTCAAATGAACTAAAATCGAAAGCACAATATGACTTTGCTCACATGATGAGTTCATGATCCAATGTTTTCAGAGTATCAGAAGAGGGGAGTCAGGTCAACAACCTTTTTTCTTTGTTCAGTTTGCACAATGAACATGGGTTAACTTATAGCTCATATTTCTGAACTCTTAAAGTGCACCAGCTTAATGAATTTAACTTTAAAATATATCCAATTTTCTCCTGGAGGCCCCCCCTCCCGGACCTCCCTAGAGGGATGCAGGTTCACCCACCTGTGTCTAACAAAATCTTGCTTATTATGATGTGAGCTCCCATCCACCACTATAGCCCCTGATGTTTTGCCACCAGCCCCAGATGTTTTCAAATCCTATAAACGCCCCTGCCTGTGAGCATCACTATCTATGAGTTTAGGCTATTTGACATGATACATTAAAAATAAATAATTAAATAACCTGTTTTGGCTGATTACAATTCTGAATAATTATTATTTTTTTAATGCACATTCACACATTAAATTGTTAATGTGTGTAGTAGAACTTTTCTTTGCTCCACTTTCTATTAGGAGACAAACCAAATGTTACCACCAGAGGGCACTCTGAAACTGGACAAATACCAAAAATATGATTGGACGAATAATGGGAGAATTGTGAATCTTGTCAAATTAAAAACAGCTATGTTTTGTATTTTTGCCAAAACGTGTGAGACACTGACACAGCACAAGCACCAGAGTGCTATATTTTACTATAGCACATAGGGAGACTGTGCAAAAGTCCTTGTCACATTAGATGCTTCACAGAAACACACATATTCATATCATGTGCTTTTGTGCAGAGGCGCTCAAACCTGTTCCTGGAGCCCATTCAACAGTGCACTTTTTTATAAATGTCTCACTAGTCAAATGTGTTTTCACAGTATGCATTGTTTTTAAAGTAGAAATTTAAGATGTTAATATGTATGCACTTTATGCATGCATATATATGCTGTATATTTATAGTAGCTGGAAGCAGCAGCAGTTCATCCTGTGGTTTAACCCACCCAGCAAAAACGCGTCAGAAAGACGACAATGCCAAACGTCTAAACAACGTGAAAAATTTGGTTGAAAAGTGAAAGGTGAAAAGACGTCTATAAAAAGACGTCCAAATTACGTCTAAATGTGGTTATAAAGTGAATGTTAAAAAGACGTCTTTTTCAGGCCGAATTTCAACCGTAAATTCATGAGTATATTTATCTCTTATTCAAAACGATAATTCACAAAAGAGTACTAAAACATTTTTTGACACATTACATACATCTTTCAAGTAAAAAACACTTTCCTGATCACAAATTAAGCCTGCATTTGATTAAACATACTGTAAAAACAGTAATATTATGAAATATATCTACAAAAAAGTTTTCTATATGAACACATTGTGAAAAATAACTTATTCATGTGAACTACATTTTCATTATAATTACTCAGTATTCAGTGTCACATGATCCTTCAGAAAACATTTTTAATATGATTTGCTGCTCAAGAAACATTTCAGATTATTATCAATGTGGAAAACAGTTGTGCTGCCCAATATTTTTTGTGGAAAACATATTTTCAATATTCTTCAAATACAACTTTCAAAGGAGCAGTATTTATTTGAAACTGATTTTTCAAAACAATAATCTTTGAAATACTGAAAATGTTTATAAAACAGAACAATGACCAATTCTAACCACATTAGAACATATTTCACCCAAAAAATGCACTTTTTGCCATTACTTCTTCTCACGTCACTCCAAACCCATAAGAAACTTTTGTTCAGAACGCAAATGAAGATATTTTTAACAGATGCCTTGCGTACGCAAAAAACAGCAACAACATCAATTAAATTACGTCTTTATGTCTTTTTGTGTGTGTGAATAAAAATGCAATGTTTTTGTGCATAAAACCATTCACATCACTTCATAATATTAAGGTTAAACAACTGGAGTCACATAGATTACTTTAATGCTGTTTTTACTACCTTTCTGAGGCTTGAAAGTGGTAGTTGCATAAACTGTGAAACAGAGGGACAGAAATTTCTCAGATTTCATTAAAAAGATCTACATTTATGTTTCAAATATGACCAAAAGTTTTACAGGTTTGGAAAGACATGAAGGTGAGTGCTGAACATTTTTGGTTTAACTAACACACTAGTTAAACGGTTCCCTCAGGGGCAAACTGATAGATCTCTGCCTGATCTCTGATCTTCTGCTTCTTCTGCTCCTTCCACCATCCCAGTCCTGGATTTTTGAGCCACGACAAAAGTTTCCTCTTGAAATGCATTAGCCTGGCTGCTTTTTCTCCAGCATCTAAAATGAGAAAGAAAACAAGAACCAAAATGTAAATGTTAAAAACAAACAAACAAATAAACAAAATAACAGGAACTGACTTACAGCATGAGAACAATTTTCTAGAAATTTCAACACAGTTTTATGTCACTTGCTATATATGCATCACAAATGTGGTACAATTAAAATTACTATGCAAGTATTAAAAAAAAAATTCAGCTGCTGAAATGTTAAATGGACAGTACATAAGAACCGTACTGAAACAGTGATCCCTATAATGGTTATAAAAACCAAAACAAATATAAATACTGAGAATGTGTTTGACATTACAAAAAAAAAAACAAAAAAAAAAACAAGTATTTACACAGCAAAAGATGCAGTGACCTGTGGCTGAATGGCCTTTGGTTTTATTTAGCTGTGACTGACACACAAACAAAAGGGAACAGAAGATAATAACATCACTGAATATGAGTCAAATATTGCATATTTCTGTTAAATTCTGTTAAAGTGTACTAATTCTTCATGAGTGATTATTAACTAATTAGTGTGTCAGGGGTTCTCAACTCTGGCCCTCAAGGTCCACTGCCATACAGAGGGTACATCTCAGTCACCTTAATAGTTTGCTAGGTTGTGAATTGATATATTGCATTTTTCTCCATATAATGGACTGATATGGTGCCCCGATTTTGAAATTCCAAAATGTAGTTTAAATGCGGCTTCAAACGATCACAAATGTGGTTGTAAACTATTCCAGCCGAGGAAGAAGAGTCTTATCTAGTGAAACGATACAATTTAAAATAACTTTTTAATCTCAAATGCTCATCTTGCTTTTCTCTCCCTGATCTCCTTGTATTGTGACTCAAGACAGTTACACCCTTAACAAAAAAAGGTAAAACAGCGATATAGGGAGATTTTGAAGTTATGGGAGAACATGAGATGGGAGTTTTTCGACATACACTAACTGTCATGAACTGCAACAAAAACAGTCCAGGCAGAGTAAGACAAGACGAGTGTTTGGCATTAAAAAGTATATAAATTGTATTATTTTTTATGAAAACAATTGTTTCGCTAGATAAGACCCTTCTTTCTTGGCTGGGATCGTTTACAACCGCATCTGGGATCATTTGAAGCCGCCTTTACACTGCTTTTTGGAAGTTCAAAATCGGGGCACCATAGCAGTCTATTATATGGAGAAAAATGCTGAAATGTTTTCCTCAAAAAACATAATTTCTTTACGACTGAAAAAAGAAAGACATGAACATCTTTGATGACAAGGGGGTGAGTACATTATCTGTAAATTGTTGTTCTGGAAGTGAACTTCTCCTTTAACCACTGACTAATGATCAAGGGAGCTGAGAGATACACACTCATAGTCTAGGTAAATTTAAAGTTAAACTGAAGACCTTGATTAGTTTGTTCAGGCGCACTCGACTAGGTTGGAGCAAAACGCATGTAAGTGGACCTCAAGAGAAGGTCCTGCAATATGTTCTAAACATGACAATTCAGAGAGGCAGGATGACTGCTAGACTGAAGACTTACAACTCTGGTTTCCAGTCCTGGGCATTGAGGACCAAAGTTCTGCAGAGTTTCTGGTGATCCTTGATCAGCTGCTCAGGTCTGATTAATTGGTGTTGAAGCTAAACTTTAAAAAGAGAAAGAAGACAATCAACTATGATGTTGTAAAGTAATATAAAGTTAAATTAAATTTTTTGGATTAAATTAATATGATAAAAATATGCTCAACATCTGAAAATGCACAGATGAGAAGAAAGCCATGTGTTTAATGAGAACTTTCAAACCACTGAAAAATAAGAAGCAATATGAAGTCACAGATGCATTTTTATTTATTCTTGTTAGTCTTATTCTTAACATAAGTTATCATTACCTTGTGTTTTATTGATGATTTTCAGTCTCTGAAATAGAAAAGTTCTATTAGTTATGAATGGCATCATACCAGTTTTAACACCGTGAGCAAAATGCATACAAAATATGACAACATACGATAGAACCTATTATAATCAGTGATGCTGTCTACACTGGATGAGGCACGGCGCAACACTACAAATCCCCGAAAACAAACTGATGCTGCGTTCTATTTATCATGTACTGACACAAAGTTCAAATGATTTTCAATGGTCACTCTGGTTTGCATCCAGCATAGAGAGACAATCTACGTCATTGTGCATTGCATTCTTGGTATACAATACAAATCACCAAAGGTAAAAAAAACAAACAAAAAAAAAACTCTGTTTACGTTAATATTTTTAAGAGCTTCTTGCACTTTATTAGAATAAATGGACTAATATTTGAATCCCTTGTGTTATTAACATTTGTGGTAAATAGTTTTGTTTATGTTTCTGAAATAAGTCTCTTATGTTCACCAAGAAAACTGCATTTATTTGATCATAAATAAAAACAGTAATGTTTATTATTACAGTTTAAAATAACTGTTTTGTATGCGTCCAGTGTAGACACGGTGTAAGCTCAATGATGCTGAAAAATCAGGTTTGATCACTTTTAAAAACATATTGAAATAGAAAATAGTTATTTAAAAAATTCACAATATTACTTGCTCAAAACATCTAGTCATTAGTTCATGTATAAGTCATTACATGCAAAATGGTTGATATAGCTGTCATAAACTGTCAAGTATATTTTCTACACATTCCTGTTAGTCTATTTGTACATTTGCCATGCATTGTGCAGGTGAATCTTGACTTTCACTAATAAGGGAATGTAGATTAACCAATAACAAAACAGTTCTCTGAAATTCCTCATACAGTGCTGTATGCATAAGCAAAGTTCTGCCTAAGGGGTGACTCTTGCGTTTGCCTTTCTAATTCTGTATTTTCTCTTTTGTGCATCTGCCATGTACAAACATCTGACAGACATCTGTAAGATGTCAGTTTTACATACACTCTAAATCATAAACATCTTACAGTAAAGACAACTAATAGTGTCTATTGGACACCTGGTAGGAAACATGCAGATGAGCGAACACCTTTAAAAAATAAATCTTGCAGATGTAAATGTAGACGTAAAATAGACGTCTTAGTGATGTACGTGTACTATCAGGGATATATATATATATATATATTTTTGTCCTATCCAGTCTCTTTCAATCAATATCTCAGATACAGTAATGTGTACATTTGTACTTTTGAAATGGATATATGGCACACATAAGAATTGCCTTCTGCATTTCAGTACAGTAACTGTCATCAAACTATTGCTATAGTTTACATCAGGTAATGCTAATAGAGTACACTGTTTGATTGACAACATGACTATTGACTATCCATTGTTTTGTGCCGTTTGTACAAATTGTTTTGAGAAATGCACATACTTCTTTGCAAATGTTAAGGATGATTTGAGAAATGCACCAAAGCTCCCTCTCTTCTCTCTGCGGAGTGACGAGCCTGTTTACTTTAGCCGCATTGAGCAGCTAAACTTGCTAACTAGCATGTTATTAGGAAAGGCGATCGCAAAGATTCATAAAAAAAAAAAAAAGCATGTGCCTGAATGATGGGTCCCAGTGATGTAGTGTATATAGAGAAGAGAAGGGGTCCAAAAACTGATCCCTGAGGAACACCAGTGACCAGTTGATGTGATTTGGATACCTCTCCTACCCAAAATTTGGTGCTTTTGAGAAAAAAAAAGAAAAAAAAACCCCGTCATCTAACAATGCCTTGGAAAAAATGGTTAATTTTAACAAATCAAGCATATAAACCCAAATATGTGTCCCATTCTGTGCCCTAAGTAACTGCCATTTAATTAGATTTTTTTTTTCTCTGTGACGGTAACTGATTACAATTACATTACATTAATTAATAAATGTTCTTCACACTAAGAAACATGGTTTTGTTTGGACACATGTTCTCAGCATTTCACTATAAATTTCTAATGAGAAGTTAAAAACATGGTCTTCAGCAGTGCTGCGGCTCTCCAGGATCGATGCTGCCATCTTGTGGGTGATTCATTTATGAATTATGAAAATATAGAAACCATGTTATATCCAATGCCATTTTATTGTTTTCCATGATTACATTTTTATTTCAGTAAAAAAACGTCTTGGGTCAAAATAAGAGGGATCAAACTAAAATGCAAGTTTCTTTCTTTTTTTTTTTTTTTAGTACTGATCTGAATAAGATATTTCACATAAAAGACACATATAGTCCACAAGAGAAAACTGATTGATTCTTAATACTGTGTTGTTACCTGAATGATCTACAGCTGTGTTTTTTGTTTGTTTGTTTTGATTTGTTTTGTGTTTTTTTGTTTAGTGATAGGTGTTTATGAGTTTCTTGTTTGTCCTGAACAGTTAAACTGCTGCTGTTCTTCAGAAAAATCCTTTAGGTCTAAATCTTTGTTTTTTTTGTTTTTTTTTCAGCATTTTTGTGTATTTGAACCCTTTCCAACAATGACTGTATGATTTTGAGATCCGCCTTTTCACACTGAGGACAACTGAGGTACTCAGTTGAAAGCCAGGGGTGTAAACTTTTGAACAGAATGAGGATGTGTACATTTTATCTTATTTTACCTGAATATCATATGTTTTTATTTCCTTTAGTACTGCTCTTCAGAAGCTACAGAAGAAACTTACATGTTCCCCAAAAGACAAAATAAGTTAAATTTACCCTAATCTTCTAATTCACAAAGTTTTCACCCTCTGGCTTATAATATGCATTGTGTTTTCTTCTGGAGCATCAGTGAGTGTTTGAACCTGCTGTAACAGTTGCATATGAGTCCCTCAGTTGCCTCAGTGTGAAAAGATGGATCTCAGAATCATACAGTCATTGTTGGAAAGGGTTCAAATACCTGAAGGATTTTTTCAGGAGAACAGCGGTCAGTTTAACTGTTCAGGACAAACAAGGGACTTATGAACAACTATCACTAAAACAGCTGTGGATCATTCAGGTAACAACACAGCATTAAAAATCAAGTGTATGTAAACTTTTGAACGGAGTCATTTTCATAAATTTAACTATTATTTTCTCTTGTGGACTATCCGGCGTAAAACATGCCAAATCGGCTGTGCGGATCACTCCGCTATGGCGACCCCTGATCAAAGGAGCAAGCTGTAGGGGGCAAAACAAAACAAAAACAAAACATGAATTTTGTATGATCCCTCCTATTTTGGTAAAACAATAATCAACATTTTGCAGATTCTGCAAGGGGTATATAAACTTTTGACTTCAACTGTATAGATCTTCCTATTAGGAGACAAAACAAATGTTACCACCAGAGGGCACTCTGAAACTGGACAAATACCAAATATATTAATGGAAGAATGTATGTATGGCAACACTGCAGTTTGATACTGACAAAATGTGTATCACACTGACACAGTGCAGCCACTGCAGTGCTATATTTTACCATAGCACATAGAGATACTGTGCAAAAGTCCTTGTCACATTAGATGCTTCGCAGAAACACATATTCATATCATGTGCTTTGGTGCAGAGGCGCTCAAATCTGTTCCTGGAGCCAGTTTACGGATGAAAATTAATGACAAATGTCTTTGAAACAAAAAGAGCATGTTCAATTGCACTGAAAAAATAATGCATTGAATTAACAGTGCTTGCATTTTAATGCCTTGTAGGGCTTACATTTTTAGAGTTGTTTATTTAAGCTGTGAATATTTCAGTTCAAAATATTTCAGACACATTTCATTACTAAAAATTCAAAAATTCATATTCACCTTCCAGAATTCACTTCCCAAATATTCAGTCTGTTTAAAGATTTCTATCCATTTTATTTCACTTTACAAATTCGCTTCCACAAATTCAGTTGAAAAGTTGAAAAGAAAGAAAGAAAGAAAGAAACATAAGTCTACCCTGGGGCTAAACATCTTTTTCAGTACATATTTATGATGATATTCTCTAGACTCATTCTATCGTGATTTCAAAATTAAATTACCTGCTAACATTTGTTTGCTTTCTCACAAGCCAAAAGCCTTCAGATGGATCTCCTTAAATGGATCTTCAGTTTTCTAATTGCCCTGGTAATCTTTACAAGCCTTTATCTGTCCTGCGGAAAACATGAGAAGATGAGGTGAGAAATAGATTCAGTCTTCATTTTTATTTTTATGTTTAATCTATCCACACTTCTCAGGCTACGTCTATGTTAATCCAGATACATCTGACCATAGCGTTATCATTTCAAAATACTTTCCATCCACACCAGTGTTTTCAAGCATTCTCACTATTAACTAGTTGTTTGTTAGCATACCTATTACTAGCATGTTAGCTGTTTATTAGTACTTAAAGCACATATTAATGCCTTCTGCATGTTTATATTCTAAATCCCTTAATCCTACACCATACCTAAACTTAACAACTAATTTACCAACTAAGCAGCAAATAAGGAATTTGTTCAGGAAAAGCTCTTAGTGTGTTCCCTATTCTAAAGTGTTGCCAAAAAACTAAATCTAAATATAGTTAAATCATTTTTTTTCAATTGCTGTCAAAACATGAGGGAAATTGCATTTTAGACTATGCATGAAATGTTGATTTGGACGCACCAGTAAGTGGTGAGATGTTTTGGTATTAAAATGATCATGGCAGAAGAATAGCATGAGAACTTCAAAGAACTAGTGGCTCGAATACACCGCACAGAACTACAACCGACTGCAGATTAACATGTGCTTTCTGTACCTGCGTGAAAATATTTAGCTGTCTATATCAGCAGCTTTGAATAGTATATATTCGTCATTCAAAAAAAGAAAGAAAAAAAAAACGAAACAAAGATATACAAGATAAACACAGATATATGAAACGTAAACAGAGCAGTGTTTGCTTACCATTTTGAATATCAGTTATGGTGGTAACTTTCTTCATTTTGAGCAGCTCATGTTGTTTATGATAATATTCACATACTAGAATGCTTGGGTAAGATCACGTAACATTAAAACAGTCTTCTGTTTGTGCCGCCTTCATTAACTCACTCGTTTTCATCATGTTGAATCAGGCAAACTCCCGCTGACGTGAACCCGAGGAGAGCCGAACACACCAAACAAATTAGCCCGTCACATTACCATATTACCCATATATAGAAACAATAGGAGAAGCACATGTTCAGGCTTCAAGAAAGTAATCATGTAAACAACTTGTGAATCAACTAAAATATGATATGTTCTTTCTTTAGATTAAAACTGCATTTATGTTGTAATGCCACCGTTTTATTATATCTGACAATATATTTTCATAGTTCATGTTCATTCATTAACTAAAGTTCTTTTGTTGACTGTGACAGGTACCACCACTATGTAACTATGACAGTTCTGATTATAACTGTGAAAACACCTTATTAAAGCTCACTTTTTTAGGATTTTCCATGGAGTAGTTATGGTCATCTGGGCCGATGTGCTGTGGTGGGCAATGGGGGGATTCTCAAGAACAGCCGTTGTGGAAGAGAGATTGACAGTGCAGACTTTGTCATCAGGTACTTCTTGCACTACTCATAATGCCATTATTTCTCATTATTACAACAACTCTGTGAAATGGATGGATGCAAAACACCTGGGGCATGCAGAGGAGGTAGCCAAGGGGTTTGAACCACTGCTCTTAGTGTACTTCTAGCAGGCACAATACTGAACATAAGGGGAGTGGAGAAGAATGGATATACTGCTAAAAGCATGTTGATGACCACCACGGTGGAGCATGAGGAGCTTGAGAACGCCAAGGTGGAGCAGGCAGATCTTTAGACCACCAATGCAGAGCAGAAAGCAACAGCAGAACTGGAGACCATGGTGGATATAGAGACCAGATCAAAGTTGGAAACCACCAAGGTGGAGCAGACAGATCTTAAAACAACCACGACAAACCAGGAGGAGCTGAAGACCACCAAAGGCGAGCTGATGGAACTGGAGACTACCAAGGCAGAGCGGAGCTAGAGACCACAATGGGACTGATGGAGCAGGAAACCATGGAGGGACTGGTAAGGCTGGAGACCACAGTGGATCTTGTGAAGCTGGAGACCACCAGTGCAGAAATGAAACAGAAAGCGCAGAGAGTTTAGTGACGTCCTCAATGGCAATGACAGTGATCTCAGAGAGTTCAGAAATAGCTTCAGTGGCTGTGACAGAAAGCACAGAGAGTTCAGAGATGGCCACTTTAGCTATAACTGGGTGCACAGAGGGTTCAGAGCTACTTTTGCTGTGACAGAACAGGCAGAGGGATCAGAGATGACCTCCATGGTCATATCAGAGCTGGCAGAGTTTAGGGATGGCCTCCGTGGCCATGTCGGAGCAAACAGCAGAGCAGCTGTGTAGTCACTGTGGGAGTAGCTGTAGTAGATGCCACACCTCAGGAGGAGTTGAAAAAGTTTGTGGGGCACAAATACACAAGATGGCAGCTACCTTTACACGAGGCACAGCCAATGGCGGTAGGATCTCCTGGACCACTAGACCCAGGACCACCAGACATGAAAGTGCTGGGACTACAGGACTCAGGACCACCAGACTGGAATCTACTGAGAGCACCAGATTTGAGACCATCAGACTTGAAAACAGAGAGACCTTTGGATTTGGGACCACCAGACCTGGAAGTACTGAGAGCACCAAAGATGACTGGTCTTTGAGACACTGGAATCCACGGTGGGTCAAGCTCCAAGTAAAAAAAAAAGAAAAAAAAAGCCTCTCCACAGACTTCATGTTAGTTAATATGGCACTAGAGCTGTGTGATGATGTGGATTTATATGGATTCTGGATGTTTGACATCAATCTAAAACAGCAGGCACTTCAACATCATTATTATGACAACGAAACACGCAACCTGGTCACACACGCCATGCCAGAAGAGTTTGTCCACTTGTTGCAGCTTCACAGCCAGGGGGCGCTAACACTTCACCTACAGCCCTGCTTATAACACACATTAACTGTCATAGGGCAACCATGATGTTTAGACAAAAATATTGTTATATTTTCCATTTTGCATTTGTTTTTTGTTTGTTTGTTTTGTTTTATTTGCAAAGCCTTGCTTATTTTTAAATGAGCCGTGTTGTGCTGGTTAGGAGGCTAAAACAAACAGAGCAATGTTTTCATAGTGCAAAGACTTTATCCAAACAATCCCTTAATGTCCAGGAGGAGGTTCAAAAATTGCTATGAAATGGAATAGATTATCTTTATTTAGATTTAGACACTCTAGAAACTTGACTAGAAAAATGTACCTACAGTGGGGCAAAAAAGTATTTAGTCAGCTACCAATTGTGCAAGGCCTATAATTTTCATTATAGGTGTACCTCAACTATGAGAGACAAAATGAGAAAAAAAATCCAGAAAAATCACATTGTCTGATTTTTAAAGAATTTATTTGCAAATTATGGTGGAAAATAAGTATTTGGTCAATAACAAAAGTTCATCTCAATACTGTTATATACCCTTTGTTGGCAATGACAGAGGTCAAACGTTTTCTGTAAGTCTTCACAAGGTTTTCACACACTGTTGCTGGTATTTTGGCCCATTCCTCCATGCAGATCTCCTCTAGAGCAGTGATGTTTTGGGGCAGTCGCTGGGCAACATGGACTTTCAACTCCCTCCAAAGATTTTCTATGGGGTTGAGATCTGGAGACTGGCTAAGCCACTCCAGGACCTTGAAATGCTTCTTACGAAGCCACTCCTTTGTTACCCAGGCGGTGTGTTTGGGATCATTGTCATGCTAAAAGACCCAGCCACGTTTCATCTTCAATGCCCTTGCTGATGGAAGGAGGTTTTCACTCAAAATCTGACGATACATGGCCCCATTCATTCTTTCCTTTACACGGATCAGTCGTCCTGGTCCCTTTGCAGAAAAACAGCCCCAAAGCATGATGTTTCCACCCCCATGCTTTACAGTAGGTATGGTGTTCTTTGGATGCAACTCAGCATTCTTTCTCCTCCAAACACGACGAGTAGAGTTTTTACCAAAAAGTTCTATTTTGGTTTCATCTGACCATATGAGATTCTCCCAATCCTCTTCTGGATCATCCAAATGCTCTCTAGCAAACTTCAGACGGGCCTGGACATGTACTGGCTTAAGCAGGGGGACACGTCTGGCACTGCAGGATTTGAGTCCCTGGCGGCGTAGTGTGTTACTGATGGTAGCCTTTGTTACTTTGGTCCTAGCTGTCTGCAGGTCATTCACTAGGTCCCCCGTGTGGTTCTGGGATTTTTGCTCAGCGCTCTTGTGATCATTTTGACCCCACGGGGTGAGATCTTGCATGGAGCCCCAGATCGAGGGAGATTATCAGTGGTCTTGTGTATCTTCCATTTTCTAATAATTGCTCCCACAGTTGATTTCTTCACACCAAGCTGCTTACCTATTGCAGTTTCAGTCTTCCCAGCCTGGTGCAGGTCTACAATTTTGTTTCTGGTGTCCTTTGACAGCTCTCTGGTCTTGGTCATAGTGGAGTTTGGAGTGTGACTGTTTGAGGTTGTGGACAGGTGTCTTTTATACTAATAAAGAGTTCAAACAGGTGCCATTAATACAGGTAATGAGTGGAGGACAGAGGAGCCTCTTACAGAAGAAGTTACAGGTCTGTGAGAGCCAGAAATCTTGCTTGTTTGTAGGTGACCAAATACTTATTTTCCATCATAATTTGCAAATAAATTCTTTAAAAATCAGACAATGTGATTTTCTGGATTTTTTTTCTCATTTTGTCTCTCATAGTTGAGGTATACCTATGATGGAAATTACAGGCCTCTCTCATCTTTTTAAGTGGGAGAACTTGCACAATTGGTGGCTGACTAAATACTTTTTTTGCCCCACTGTATTAAAGGTCACTGGTACTCATATTTCTAAAAGAATAATCAGTAAGGTTTAACATAATCTTTTGTTCTAACTTCTAAAAAATACATAAACAAATACATACATACATAAACTGTCGTCAAAGACAATTTAATAGATTTTCATTTAAAATGGGCACTTAAAAAAAAAAAAGTAAACTTGTATTTCAGTATTCCAATATAATACATTTAGATTTTTTTTTTTTTTTTTGAAAAGTTTGATTAATGAGTTGAATATATAAAATTATATTGTATTAAGTAAGTGGAAATTTTCATCAGTTTTTCCAAAATGTGATTTTACATCAATAAGTTTACTGAGTAACAAAACAATGAATAACAAGGTTATGTAACTTATTGAACACCCCATGATGGATGTTTTAGGTGCTTGAAACTGGTTAAGAAAGTTAAAGGATACAATGGAAGGAACTTAATAAGTCTGATTAATAAAATAATATTTTAAAAAGAATGTGTGTCCTTACTATTTGTAATATGTAAAAATAACCATTTATAATAGCAACAAGACTCTTAAGGCTGTGCTACTTTATAATTACTTCATGCGTTGTATCTAACAGTGTCGCCTCTGGCTTGCTTAGTTGGGGACAATTTCTCTTAACACAATATTGCATTTTATTTTATTATTTTTGATTAACTACCTTTACCTAAAATGTGAGTTTTTACTGTTGCCTTTGGCATTGTTGATGTACTGTTTCCTATTTAATACTGTACAGCCGCCTTGTCACAATTCTGTATTGTTAAAGGCGGTATATAAATAAAGGTGACTTGACTTGACTTGGTGTCTGTCAGTCCCTCAGCTCACCCTCAGTCAGCACCATCTGGGTGTTCTGATCCATTTCGGGACTTCCAGTCCCCAGCTCTGCCTAGGCATGAGGATCTCCTGTCTCCACCTCCAGCCTCCAAGGCCTGGACTCCACCTCGGTCCTCGGACCCATCGGCTCTGCCTTGGGTCCTTGCTCTCTCGTCTCCACTGTGGCCCATCATCCCACCAGCTCCATGTCGGGAGGGCTTCCTCGTCCCTCAGGCTCCGCCTTGGTCAGTCCTCCACTCCTCTTGCTTTGCCTCGTCACTCCATCCCTCTGGTTCTGTCAGGTTCCTCCTTCCCTCCAGCTCTGCTTTCATCCTCAGTCGCTCCGCCTCCACCTCGGTCACCTGAGGCTTCAACTCCACCTTGCCCCTCTGGATCCTCAGTGTTGCCCTGGCTCTCCGTCTGCTCATCTCTACCATGGCCCCTCCCTCCCTCCCTGGGGCCTCGTCCTGGCTGGTCTCTGGACCAACATCTGGCTCCTCTTGCTCCTGGCTTCCCCTTGGCTCATCCCACCCTCCACTCCCCATTGGACTCATAGACTCTGTTTGGTTCTGCCCCTCTATGGTTCCTCACCCTCCTCCAGAACCTCCTCTCTCCTCTGTTGGATTCTATGTGGCGTGAAGACGCGCCTTTCTGGGAGGGGGCGAACTGTCACGGTAATGGACCTTTGTTTGTGTTCCTGTTCTCCTGCCATAGTCTAACTTTGACTTAGTTTTCCTGAGTTGCCCTGATTAGTTCATTCAGTTCACCTGTGTGCAGTTAATTAAGTCATTAGTTCCTCTCTTTTGATTGTATAATTTCTCTTCCTTTAGTTCTCTGTTTTGCTGGTTATTGTATGGACATGCTTTGCTGGTTTGGTCTGCTGCTGAGTTTTTTGTGTTTGGTTTCCTGGGATTTACTATTAAAGATTGTGTTTTTGGATTACCACTTCGTTGTGCACTCTTAATAGTAGGACTGCATGTGACAGCATCTCAGCTGAAAATTACTATTTTACTCAACATTGTGCAAACCACCACCACCACCAACAACAAAAGCAGTTGATTACAACCGCCTCACTAGAAATCTCAAAACATGAAAAGTGTCATTTTCCAGTATATTAAACTAGATTTTTTATTCCATTTTAATGGTCCTTGCAATGGTACATTTTTTGATCTGTCCACCTTAAACAGAAAAGCCCCTTTCTTATGTAAAAAACATGTATCACAACATCAGAGCCTTGAATTAAAACCAAGCAGACTAATTAGTAGAATCAAGAGCAATAACATCATTGTAGAGGAATGCCACATGGTATCCACCTTTTTTTTCCTGTAAAAGTAGGTGCGGCCATTTGTAAATGTATGGATCTGTCTTCCGGTCTCAATGTCATGCAGCTATTTTTAGCTTTACAAAACAGCTCGTTTTGCTGGTTGATATTGCAAATTGGTGTGCCTTACTATATGATTTTAATGTATTATCTTAATTATGAGCACACTGGTTTGTAGTGCAAACAGTTTTACCATTTACTGCACTTCATTATTCTTCTCGTTATTTCCCTACAGCGGATAATGAACCAGAATTCTCACGTACTTCTTACTTTCTTGCATACTTTTGCGTTGAATAAAAAGGTGGATATAAACCTTAATGTACTCCTCTGGTTGGTAATAAGTATTGAAGTACAATCGTTCGATCATGTCTTGATCTAACAAACTTGAGCTTCTCAGAAGGGAGATTGTGGAGACTTATGGGATTTACTGCCATTTCCAAGCTATTTAAAGGGAACCATTCCAGTAAATGTAAAATTATTTTCAAATGGAGAAAGTTTGACACCACAGGCAAAATTGTCCAGGCTGGGTCATCTCTGGAGAGACTGGAGATGTTTGCAAGTTCTGAATATATGTTTGACGAAAACCAAGCATTCCATTTGAGAAAATGAATCTCATGCAGACCAGATTTGAAGCACACTGGTGGAAGTGTTTTGAGGCTGTTGTGCTGCTTCAGGGCCTGAAACACTTGCCATCATAATCTCAATGAATTCCACATTTTATCAAGAGTTCTTGGGAAAAACATGAAGCTGTATAAAGGTTGAAGCTGTAAGTGGACACCGACAAGATGATATAGAATATATCATAAAATATAGATGTGTATTTAGATATATAATTACTAATGCATTATTAAAACATTGTGTTTATTGATATTAGTTAATGCACTGAACTAATGGACAATGAATGACTGTATTTTTATTAACTAAAATTAACAAAGAATAATAAATACTGTAATACATGTATTGCTCATTGTTCATTCATTAAAAAAAAAAATACAATTTAAATATTTTTTAATCTCAAACGCTCGTCTTGTCTTGCTCTCTGTCAGGGTCGTGTGCAGGAAGGATTCGCAGGGACGAAGAAATAATACAAATGTACTTTAATAAATAATCCAACCAGGGAACAGGAACAAACAGGAACAGAGGGGAAAAACACATGCCAACACGACATAAACTAACTTTAACCAACATTAAGAACGGACGATGAACAAGGAACAGAACCAAACTTATATAGGAAAGCTCATAAGACAAAGACAGGTGTGAGAGATTAACCAATGACGACATAACAAGAAACGGAACGGGAAAGACCAAATAAGGACACAGGAGGGCAAAACCAACAAAACAGACCACAGGGGTGTGACACTTTCCCTGTGTATTCTGACTCAAGACAGTTAGGGTATGTCAAAAAACTCCAATCGTATTTTCTCCCTCAACTTCAAAAATCATTTCAAAATCATCCTACATCACTGCAGAAGTACAGACACAGTCTTTACAAAGTGAACATGCAAAGAAGATCAAACACCCTTAACAAAGAAGTTAAAACAGCGATATAGGACGATTTTGAAGTTGAGGGAAAAAATACGATCTGAGTTTTTCGACATACCCTAACTGTCTTAAGCCAGAATACACAGAGTTCATGGAGAGCAAGACAAGACGAGCGTTTGAGATTAAAAAGTATGTAAATTGTATTATTTTTATGAAAATAACTGATCGTTTCACTAGATAAGACCCTTCTTCCTCGGCTGGGATTGTTTACAACCGCATTTGTGATCATTTGAAGCTGCATGTAAACTGTATTTTGGAAGTTCAAACTCGGGGCACCATATCAGTCCATTATATGGAGAAAAATATAAAAATATTTTCCTCAAAAAATATAATTTCTTTATGACTGAAGAAAGAAAGACATGAACATCTTGACAAGGGGGTGAGTATATTATCTAAATTGTTGTTCTTCTCCTTAAATACATTAAAGGGGTCCTATTATGCTCTTTTAAGTCTTGATTTAGTTTTGAGGGTGTGCTAAAACATGCTCTAATGCTTGGTGGTTCAAAAAATGCATTATTTTTCACATAATTTACATTATTACAATACCTTTCTCCCCAGCCTAGCACAAATGGCTTGATTAGTTCTCGGATTGATGAAGGCCCACCTTCTGAAAAACAAAATATGTTGTGACTGGTTAGCTGTCCCACTGTGTTCTGATTAGCGAACAGCTTAGATGGTGTTTCAGTATTGCCACACCCCCTGACAAAGTAGCAAGTTCAGACTTCTGCATTATAGTTAAGGATATATTAAGGAATAGTTTAATGCTGCAGTAGTGTTGGGTACTATCGTCAGCCTGTGAGATGACCGAATACATGATATCATCATGCTAATTTATTTAATTATTTACATACTTAGTTTCATTGCCCGAAACCAGCTCCACCATAAGGCTAAAAGCAACCAACTGTTTATGACTTAATTTGTATTTAACATGACAACAATTGAATAAAAACATTAAAAGTTACTGATTATAATGCTTACATTTCCTTAGTTATTCAAAAAGCAGCTACAGAAAACCAGCAAAGAACATCATCACTGATTAGCCTATAGCCTAGTCTAGTGCAAGTTTATGCATTTTAAAAAACACTTGCGTTGTAAGTGAATCTATCTACACTGTATGATGAATAATTTCTTACCACACACTGCACACGTCTGCGGCACGTTACAGCTCTGACACGTCCACTGGAGCTGATCACGGCCACTCTAGTCAATGCTTGTGTTTATACCCGCCATGGTGTGGCTCGCTGAAGTTAGGCTAATCCCCCACCTCTTCCCTACCCACCCTCCAACCATTCAAATTAGGTGGGATTTATTTTAATGATATTCTAATGGGCTGCGTTGTGACATCATAACATGCAGAAAACAGCGCTGTAGTCCAAGCGAGCTGTTCGTTGTAGTTCTTGAAAAGGGATTTAAAAAAAAAACATCTCAATTTGGCATGGACTTTGAGATTTGTAACTTTGTAGATCTTTTTTATGGCCAAACATACACACCACACACTGACTAAAATTCAAAAAGTGAAAAAGCATAATAGGACCCCTATAACTAATGTACAAATGGAACCTTACTGTAAAGTGTCTCTGGTAAAACTTTTGGTAACACTTTATTTTAAAGTGTCATAATACAGAGTAATTACCTAATTATGTACTTAGTAGTAGCCATTGTACTTACATAAAACAAAATGTACTGACCCTGCAACTACGTTATGGAACAGCCTGTAATTACAGTTTTGAATTATGTAGATGTAATAGGCAGACACTGTTACACATATATAGGACATATATATATATATATATATATAGACAGGGTCCGCTACATATGTAACCAAAAGACTGTTACATGTGTTGCACACTTTATATAATTAAAAACATAAGCTACTAAAGTGTATCAATATTGTACTCACGTGTACTTCATGTGCATCTATAATGTACACTTTATCCAGCTGCACCTTAGTTTGATTTAACCCACCAGTACACAGCTTAAATACATGGAATACCTTTCTAATTACATTAAAATTACAGAATATTACACAGGCATAAGCTACTCAAAACAAAGTGTATCTATACAATGGCTACTACTAAGTACTTAATTAGGTAATTACTCTGTATTATGGACACCTTGAAAATAAAGTGTTACCAAACTTTTTGATCATTTTTTAAAAATAAAAACTTATATAATCTTCAACCAATAAAAGTTAAATTATTAGTATTCCCACATGTTTAAAAAGGGTGTACTTACCTTTTCATAACACTCTGTGAATGAGATCATTTAAAAATGTATGATTTTGCTTTCATTCCATTCAATCAAACTGTCACAGTTTGGAGTTTTGTGTTTCATCACCCTTTTCCTTAATTTGTTATCATCATTATTCATTTGATTTAGACATTATGATAAGGCATGTGTGTCTCATTATCATGTGTATTTAAGTTCAGTTCTGTGTTAGTTCAGATGTCCTGTGTTGCCAATGGTGCTGGACTGTTGAAATTTACCTTTTGGATCATTAAAGACTGTTATTTGTCATCTTTTTTGTTGTGTGAACACAAGTGTTGTGATACAAATGACATTTCAACAATTAATTTTTCTGTAAGCAAAGGACCTACAATTGATATATAAATGTGATTTGTATTGCATAAATAAAAATGGAACACATTATTGCTAGCAATGCCAATATATTGCAATTATTTCAAATTTTGTTGATTGATTTGTTTTTTCTCAATGTGTGTAAAAGTTGTACATTTTGTATGAGGAAATTCATTGTTTTTCTTTGTCATACACTGAAAACATGTTTTCATTTATCCAATTAAAAAAATTAGATTGAAAAAAAAATACATTGAAATAATGTTTTCATTCATCCAATTAAAAACAAAAAATAGGGTAATGGTTCACATCTATATTTTATAACTTGAGCCAATGAAAAATAAATAATTTGCACTAAACAATGTTTTCATTTATCCAAAAAAAAAAAAAAGGTTAATGGTTCACATCTATATTTTATAACTTTTTATTTTATAGCCAATGATAAATAAATAACTTGCACTAAACAATATTTTTATAAAAATACAAATAGTTTTATAAAACCTGGCACAAAAGTATATTTCTCTTGTTAAAGGAAGACAATTAATTTAAATTCTAGTTATAATATTAATAACCAAGTGACCAACTAAAGCAAACACTATTCACCAAAATGGTAACCTTCAAATGGAATTCACTAAAACTATGAAAATAAACCTTTGATAATTCTCAGTGAGAACTTTTGTATGACAAATAAAGTCAAACTGGGATCTGTTTCCCAAAAGCATCTTTAGCCAACTATGGTCACAAGTTCCGTTAAACTCTGTTGGTAACGACAGAACTTGCGACCAGAGTTGCTTTTGAGAAATGCACCCCTGGTTAATAATAAGCGAAGCTGGTGCTGCTGTTTATGGAGTTGTTTAATCATCCTTTGCTGAGATCTTAAGAGATTTAATGTCTTTTATTTCAGCTGATTTCATCTAAGGCTGTGACTGGAAGTCAGTTGTAGTAATTATAAATAATTTATCATTTTATGTCTTAAATGGGAAATTTTGTTTTGATTAAATCTATATCTATATTTAAATCAAAACTAGAATTTAAATTTACTGACTTTCTTCAACAAGAGAAATATACTTTCATGCCAGGTTTTGTAAAACAGTTTTTATAGAAATATTGTTTAGTGCAAATTATTTATTTTTCATTGGGTCACATTATAAAATATAGATGTGAACCATTAACTCTTTTTTTTTTTTTAATTGAATGAATAAAAACATATTGTTTAGTGCAAATTATTTATTTTTCACTGGCCCAAGTTATAAAATATAGATGTGAACCATTACCCTAAATGTTTTTAATTGGATGAATGAAAATATTTTTTCAGTGTATATATCTTTTTATCCATAAATAAAGGGTAAATTGCTGGTCATCATAACATTTCAGCCCTTAAACATCTAAATATATGAGCTTTAATTCTGTCACCCAAATATAATTGTGTTTTCAGCTCCATTCACAGGTGGAAACAACATATTCCATCATAAACTTGACACTGTAATCCGAAATATATTACTTGCATTTGAGGCTTGAGTTAAATAAATAAAAAGTAAATAAATACATAAATAAATGCATAGGCAGTGTTGAGCACCTGCACTGATAACCAGTGTCCCACTGGAAGAAAAGTCATGGGATTTGAGGTTTTCATCGGTACGCCAAGAGGATTTGAAGTCAGGAGAGCATAAACTCTCACCAAAAAAAAACAAACAAACAAACAAAAAAACAACAACAACAACAACAACAACAAAAACATGCTTTTTAAACCAGTAACTGGCTGCAAAAGCCCCAGTGAAGGTTTAAAGTTTAAACAAGGAACATTCTGCCACTATTTACGTTCACCTTCCAAACCTGCATGCTGCAATCTTAAAAATAAAGGTGTTTCAAAAGGTTCTTCACAGCGATGCCATAGAAGAACCACCATTCAGTCAAAGGTTCTTTAAAGAACCATCTCTTTTTTACCTTTTTATAATCTGAAGAACCTTCTTTCACCACAAAAAAACCTTTTGTGAAACAGAAAGGTTCTTCAGATGTTAAAGGTTCTTTATGGAACCATTTAGACAGAAAGGTTCTTCTATGGCATCGTGAAGCACCTTTATTTTTAAGAGTGTGTTTGATGGCATTCTGTTGAAGACTCTCCATGTAGCTCTTTTTCATAGTTCATGGCAACCATGTCTACTGTATCTAAGCTCAAAAAAAGACGATGAAAAAATATGAAACAGCTCTATACATATAGTACAACACCTAAGTTGTGGACTCCAAGTCTACATAACAACTTTGTGCCACTAACGTCACTACTGAAATCATTATTGACTGATAATCTGTAGATCAAGTCTAATATGGCTCTTTTCAAGGCAACTGTCTAGTTGGACCAGAATAACATCATGAAATGTTTTTGATTCTTGTTTTATGCATACAGGTTTGGAAGGAATGAGAAAGAACACATAATGACAGAATTTTTATTTTGGATGAAATATTATTTGAGATTGACATGTTCAAGTCCAAGTTTACAATGTACCAAATCAAACGTTTCTTGATATTCTGAGTTATATTCTGAGTCTTTTTTTTTGCTTAGTTAACAAGTTGAGTGGTCTGATATCCTCTTGCAAACAGAATTCTAGTTGGTACAAGACTTTAAGGCATATTTGTTTCCCCTTTTAGCATAGTGAGGGAAAAGAAGATTTCCTGACCACTTTTCTTTGTTTTAGCAATAGTCAGATTCTCATTGTCTAAAGGAAGTCGCTGTTCATTTCATTGGAGAGTTGGCTGACTGCCACCTCGCTGTGAGTGGAGCCGATGAGGATGCGTGCTGTCCTGTGGGGTGTGATGTCCAGGTAATGCCCTGTTTGTCCTTCTGGACAATGTCTGCATGACTGGTGGCTCTCATTCAGTCCATTAGAGACCCACGTCAGGTTACACTTTTCCTTTGTGCTCAGTTTTGAAATGCTTGTTGTACTTTTTTGTTGGCTGTCAGTCTGGCATATGCAGGGACAGAGTGTTCTCTTGCATCTCGTGGCATCCCGGCACAGGGATTTTCGGAAGCTGGGCTTAAAGACGAGGTAGACCATTGGATTGTAGAGGGTGGATGACTTGGCAAACATGGCCGCCAGGGCAAACGCTATTGGAGGTACCAAGTCTGGTTCATTAAAGGCCGCCCACATGGATACAACAGCGTACGGGCTCCACGCCATCAGAAATCCAATACATACTGCCACCGACAGCTGTGTCAAGAGGAAACACATACACAAACATACATCCTTTAATACAGATGAACATACATTTCCATACACTTTTTGTTTTCATCTGATTGCTAAGTGTGTTCAAACATTAAAAAAGCAATTTAAATACGTATCTTCTAAAGTGAACATGATCATATAATATCTGAATAAAATACATTTTGCTTTTGGGCCGAAGAAACTCGAAAATGTGCGGAAGTTTACTTCAACCGTAAAGTAAAATAAAATAAAAAACTTCAACTTTTTATTTCACAATTCTGACCTTTCTTTCTTTCTTTCTTTCTTTCTTTCTTTCTTTTTTTTTTCTTGAAAAATTCAGAATTGCATAATGGTGAGTTTATGATTTGCATTTGTGCAATTGTTAGATATAAAGACGTTTTTTTCAGAATTGTGAAATATGAATTTAGAATTTTCTAAATGTGTTAAAGTGGAAGTCGTTTGTGCAGTGGTGTGTGGATTGGGCTACATTTATTCATGTAATTCATTTCATTGTCTTATTAATTCAGTGATGGACCATTTGCAACATTTCCACAGTCTCATCACTGATCGCTGCCTGTTTTTCAGACAGTTGATCAGGGAAGATTAAACTCACTGTCATTTTGCCAGACAGCCCCATCAGTCCATCTCTACTGCTCTGTTCCTCTGTTCAAGCTTTAGTCTGTTCAGCTTTGCTAATGAAACTGGCTGCTGTACCACTGCTAATATTTGTAGTTCCTCTGTGATAAATTGCTGTTGGTTAATTGCTATTAATGAACACATCTGCTACATAAATAAAATAAAAAAAAAAGTGTATGACTATATATCTAGATTATGCACATTAAACAATGTGACACAAATGAAACATGCAAATTAAATATGAACACGTTTTAAAATTAACTGTGAATTAATAAAGGTTTCAGTGTGGGGAAATCATGATTTGCATATTTGAACAACCTCTTTGTAGTCCACACCAATGTTCGACAACTTTAGTTTAGTTTAGTTTTGTTTTTAAGCATGCACTGCAGTTTTGTCATCTGCCACTTTAAATACTTGAGCCCTTTAAAGTCGAGTGGATTTTGATTAGCTGTCAATATTTTTATTATTTATCAGCTGGAAGAAAAAGTTCTAAAAGTGATTGCAACGATGTTCATCTTTGATGTTAACGTTATTCTCACAAAAGAACAATTATTAAAACCTCATAGGTAACATTATAGTTATCATCCTTGTAATTACTACTAAATGACAATAGAAATGTTCCAGAACAAAGCACTCAAAACCCACAAAATACTATTTAATCTATTTGCCATCATTCATGGCAAAGTATTTTAAAATATTTTAGTGGAAACTTTTGATCAAATAGGATTAAAAAAAAAAAAGAGTTAACTTCATCATCAGCTCTCAACTACTCCTTATTAATATTAGTATTAGTATTACTCTCTACTACTCTTAGTAGTATTAGTAGACTGTTATGGTCATTTGTGTAGAATAATTTGACATGAACTTGCAAAGTTACTTAAAGTCAGTTTAATGTGTGTTGGGAAATCATCAAAATAAAGTGTGAGTAGATATTAAGCAGACAGTCTACTAATACTCTAATAACTGATAGTTGACATATAGATGCAAAGTTACTTAGTTGGTAATATGTCTAAAGTAGACTGTCAAAATAATATTACCGAAACCTTACTGTAAAGTGTTACCGTTATCACTTTTAATCTGATTAGTTGTACCACTTGATATTTTTTTTATAGTTACCAAATTAGTTAAATACAAGGAATTAATGCAATCACACCATGCGGAACCAGTATTCCTTACACTGCCTCCATATCCACCCTCTTTCACTTCAACTCTGTGTGTGACTCTTACCTTGATAAGAAGCGTCTGCACATTGGAGATTTTGTTCTGAGGAGAGACATGCTGCTGCACTGCATGCTGGGCCCCACGGACCGTCACCAGGATGAACGTATAGGAGAGGATGATGATGGTGCAGGGGACAATGTAACAGAAGAAGAAGAGGCAGATGATGTAGATCATGGCAGGTGTGTTGTATGTGGGCGCGTGCCAGTCGATGCAGCAGGCGGTGCCGTAAGGCTCTGATCCGTACTGACCCCAGCCTGAGAGCGGACCTACTGCAAACACTGCAGCATAACACCACACCCCAACCACCAGCAGGCGGGCATGGGACGAGGACAATTTGTTACCTGATCAAACAGAAAACAAAGCACGAGAGACTTCAAAATAGCATACTACCATACTATTCCTGCAGTGCATATTTATACTATACAAATGTTGGGTAAACTTTATTTTGGTTATGTTATTACAGTGTAATTACACATAAGTACTCGATTTGAATCCCATTTCCTGCATTTACATACATTACAAACTCAACTGACTGTCTTCTCTCCTGTCTGAGTCTCTTCAGACCTTAGCTTGTAGAACGTTTGACCTTCTAACTGAAGAACTTTTTACAAATATGAAAATAAAAACAGTATAAATAAAAAAAAAATAGTCTAAACAAAACAATAGTCGTATTAAGTGCAAACAATAAGTGCAGCCATAATCAAAGTAGGCTACTCTCTCAATATTCAAAGTGCAAAGAGAGACCAAACTGACAACTACACTATAGCCTACATAGAAATAACAGCCTAGTTATGTTATGCAGCCTAATTTGCACGCACTGGGGAACCGCTCTCTAGACGCCGGGTATTAAAATTGCTTTTGAATGCACTTGCGGGTTTTACTTTCACTTTCCTCTTAACGATCGTGCGAATTCTCGGCGGTGTTGAGCGTGCATTCTACAATACAAGACATTAATTTAACAAACAAATTTGACTTTAAAATAAAGTGTTACACATGTGTATATGCATAGAGCAGTATTATTTTAGTACTGCTCTAGTTAGTTTAGTTATTTTTATATTTTAGTAATACTTTTGCAGTTTTTATTCATATTTTGCATTTTATTTTATATATTTTTCTTTTTATTTAGTCATTTTTGTGATTTTAATTATTTAGTACATCAAGTTAAACTGTGTAAATGTAACATGACAACAATTTGCTTGAAATAATTATCTTTGCATAATGCATTCCATCTTATTATTATTATTAATATTATTATTAGTGAAAGTGAAAGGAAAGGATTATTATTTAAATATAGACAATAAATTAAGTTTTTAATTTTGTGGGTTTCCATAAATTACCTCTGGTGGAAAGCTGGTGATAAACAGTGTTTTGTTTAAAAGAGACATTTATGTACATTTTCTCGAGCAGTAATTCATCAAATGAGGATTATAACAGCATTATAATCAGGCATGAATGCAGGCATACAGTGAAAATGGCACCTTCAGCATTATACAGAGAAATCGAAGTGCTTGTATCATAGTGGTGAAGTCATACTCAAATATGATGATGAGAAAAGTGATAATTAAATATGTCCGATGTTTGCTGCATCCCCCCACCGAGCACTCAGAGTCGACTTACAAGACTGGAAATCTGCTTTTTGCACATGATTGTTATTTACATAATTCCTTGGGTGAAATTGGCCATAAAAACAAACTCAGACAGTGTGAGCAAATAAATGCAACCACAGACACAGTACATTCAGAGTCACTCAGCCAAAATGAACTCAACCATCATGATTTAACTGCTTGTTTATGTAGCTAGCATAACTTTGGAAAAAAAGGCATAATTACAAATGTAAATGGAGTTCTGTGTTTCATTGCAAAATGTGTTCAACTCTATCAACCAATTCTCATGTTTAACAGAATCACATCCTGCAGTGAAATGTAGTAGTGTGTAAAATTTTAATTTCTAATTGCTAAACATCCATCTCCGGTTTAGCCATTTTTTGCATTAGAAGTAAAAAGTAGGACTTATTTAAATGCTGAATATGACACTACAGCTTCAGCACAACAGCATCACAATATGTGAAGAAATGAGTCAGAGCCTCAGTAACTCACCATAAAAGAGGGCAACTGAATCTGAGGTTCAGAGTTAGCCTGTAGGAAAATATTATCGCTCCAGTAAAGGAAGGGGTTTAAGTATACAGCTAAACTCACTCACAGCAATGAGTGAGCGAGCAAGGTTATAATCACTTTAGACTTTAGCTGTAACATACCACCATGAAAAATAAAAAAAAACTCATACAAACTTAAAACATAAACATTTTACAATGGTTAAATGTAAGTACAATTAGCAGTCAGCACTGTCCATATTCTGAGTGGAGTGTATCTGTTAATCTGACCATATTCAAGCTGTCTCAGATTTATTGGCCTCCAATGAAAGTTCATTCCACCAAAAATCATGAACCTTTATTTCCATGTGTCAGCTTCCGTTGACCATATTTAATGTGTGTGCTGATTAATGTGTAAATAAAAGCCTATAAAACATATCAAGCAATTGTGTCTTTTCAGGACACTGAATAAACTACTCAGTTTATACATATTTTCATTCATGATGTCTTTTTTAAATTTTGAAAGTTGTGGTGTAATGTGCATTCTGTGGAGGGAGAGAAATCTTTTCTCAGGTAAAAGACAATCTTCTGTGTTGGAACAACATGAGGATGAGTAGATAATTAGGGTATGAGCACCGATGGTGCAAGGACCCTATTGGAATTGCTCAGATTCTTCTTCTTCTTCTTCTCCTTCTTCTTCTTCTTCTCCTTCTCCAAAATGACAAAACACATTTTTGAGGGCCTAAGCATGCTTGAAAACGTCTAGGTTACGTACGTAACCCTCGTTCCCTGAAGGAGGGAACGGAGACGTTACATATGGGAACTCGCTTGAGAGTCCAATCATCTCCAAGCCTTATTCAAAAGGCCAATGAACATTGGCGAGTGGTATTTGCATGCCGAACCACTCCTCTGTACACACGGATATATAAGAGGGCGGCGTGCAACCACTCATTCAGGTTTTTGCTGAGGAGCCGAGCCGCAGCCCGGCGTCAGCGCGACGTCAGGTCGTGGCAGGGGATGTAACGTCTCCGTTCCCTTCTTCAGGGAACGAGGGTTACGTACGCAACCTAGACGTTCCCCTTCAGTCGTTTCACTACGACGTTACATATGGGAACAGACCCATGGAACAGGCCACGAACCAGACGCCGCGTTACGCACAGACCCACGTGCTGACAGGCGGATGTGTCAGCAGATGGATATGAACGTAACCTTCCCAACGCCCTGAGGGTCAAAAGGGGACCCCACAGGGATGCCAGCTGTTACTGAAGCAGAAGTTGGGGGGGCGGAGCACATGAGATGTCTACATGTGGAATAAAAATAATTCAATATATCTATAACTTGTAGAGATATATGAGGGAAACAGCGGCCTTCTAGCTGACCTTGGAAAAATACTGAGACATGTTGCCACAACCTGCTGGGCGACGGAGACCCAGCCGGAGCACAGTCAGGCACTACTCCGCAGCTAGGCCTGACTGCGGGGCATGGAGGACCCAAGGTTCACCGGAGGGAACAACTGAGGGATATAGTGCACGGATCCATTAGGAGTGGCGCAGCAAGCCGACACCAGCCGGTCTCCCGTTTACCTGATGTCTATGTTAAGACACAGGAGGACACGGCCTCAACGCGAAGGTTGTAGAACCTAGCGAAGGTATTAGGTGTCGCCCAGCCCGCAGCTCTACAGATATCTGCTAGTGAGGCGCCATGAGCCAACGCATAGGATGAGGCAACACTCCTTGTGGAGTGGGCACGAACACCTAAGGGGCATGGCTCTCCCTGGTTTTGATATGCCAGGGAGATGGCATCTACCACCCAATGGGCCAACCTCTGTTTGGAGACAGCATTCCCTTTCTGCTGACCTCCAAAGCAAACAAAGAGCTGCTCGGTGCGTCTGAAGTGCCGAGTGCGGTCCACATATATACGGAGGGCGCGGACTGGACACAGCAGCGCAGAGGCCGGGTCTGCCTCCTCCAGGGGCAGAGCTTGCAGGTTCACCACCTGATCGCGGAAAGGCGTGGTGGGAACCTTGGGCACATAACCGGGCCGGGGTCTCAGGATGACGTGAGAATCGCCGGGCCCGAATTCTAGGCACGCTTCGTCGACAGAGAAGGCTTGTAGGTCCCCTACCCTCTTGATGGAGGCCAGCGCGGTCAGGAGCGCTGTCTTAAGAGACAGATATTTCAGCTCTACTGACGCGAGTGGCTCAAATGGGGCCTGCCGTAGACCCTGGAGGGTGACGGCGAGATCCCAAGAGGGTACGAGGTGCGGTCTAGGGGGATTAACCCTTCTCGCACCTCTAAGGAACCTCACGACCAGTTGGTGCTTACCAAGGGATGCTCCATCCACTGCATCGTGATACGCTGCGATGGCAGCAACGTACACTTTGAGAGTCGAAGGGGACAGCCTGCGCTCCAACTTCTCCTGCAGGAAGGAAAGCACTACTGCAATCGGACATCTCTGTGGGTCCTCTCCACGAGAGGAGCATCAGTCAACGAACAGACCCCATCTCAGTGCATAGGCCTGCCTTGTAGAGGGAGCTCTAGACTGAGTGATAGTATCTATCACGGCCTGTGAAAGGCCGGAGAGGTCTGACGCGTCCCGTCCAGGAGCCAGACGTGCAGGTTCCATAGGTCGGGACGCGGGTGCCAAATTGTGCCCATCCCCTGAGAAAGAAGGTCTCTCCTCAAGGGGATCTTCCAGGGAGGGGCTGCCGCAAGGGAAATGAGGTCTGGAAACCAGGTCCGGGTGGGCCAGTATGGCGCAACCAGCAGAACCTGCTCCTCGTCCTCCCTGATCTTGCACAGTGTCTGTGCAAGGAGGCTCACTGGGGGAAAGGCGTACTTGGGCCCCGGAGGCCAGCTGTGTGCCAGCGCGTCCCTGCCGAGGGGAGCCTCGCTGAGGGAGTAAAACAGCTGGCAGTGGGAGGATTCGGGAGAAGCGAACAGATCTATCTGGGCTTTGCCGAAATTGCTCCAAATCAGCTGGACTACCTGGGGGTGGAGTCGCCATTCTCCAGGATGGGTGGACTGCCATGAGAGCTGGTCGGCTGCACGGTTGAGTTCTCCTGGAATGTGAACGGCACGTAGCGATTTCAGCCACGTCTGACTCGACAGGAGCAGATGGCGGGCGAGTTGTGACATGTGACGGGAGCGAAGGCCACCTTAGTGGTTGATATAGGCTACGGTCGCAGTGCTGTCAGTGCGAACAAGCACGTGCTTGTGGCGCAACATCGGTCGGAAGCGACGAAGCGCAAGAAGCACAGCCAACAACTCTAGGCATTTGATATGCCATTGCAGTCGGGGTCCTGTCCAGGAGCCCGAGGCTGCTTGCCCGTTGCATACAGCACCCCAACCCGTGGAAGAGGCATCCGTGTATACCACAAGATGCCTGGACCACGGGCTGAACAGGCAGCGACACTGCGGGGAAACGCCAATCCGGAGTGCGCCACGGTGCTATGCCCATCTCGGGACTCGATCGTGTAACCAGCGCTGAAGCGGTCTCATATGAAACAAGCCGAGGGCGTTACTGCAGCTGCGGCTGCCATATGCCCCAGGAGCCTCTGAAATGTTTTGAGAGGGACCGCTGTCTTGTGTCTGAATGATTCCAGACACTTCAGCACTGACTGCGCGCGCTCGTTGGTGAGGCGGGCTGTCATATCGACCGAGTCCAGCTCCACACCGAGAAAAAAGATCCTCTACACTGGGGAGAGTTTGCTCTTCTCTCGGTTGACCTGAAGGCCCAGATGGCTGAGGTGCCGGAGCACCACGTCCCTCTGTTCGCTCAACAGATCTCGCGAGTGAGCTATGAGAAGCCAGTCGTCAAGATAGTTGAGAATGCCAAATGCTTCCTCCAAAAGAGGAACAGGCCAAATGGAAGCACTTTGTACGGACACGCTCGACCCTCGACAGCAAACCGTCGGAAGGGTCTGAGGCGAGGTAAAATCGAGACGTGAAAGTACGCGTCCTTCAGGTCGATGGCTGCAACCCAATCCTGCGGACGAGTGCATGTAAGCATGCGCTTCGTCGTGAGCATCTTGAACGGCAGCCTGAGAAGGGACCGATTCAGGGCTCAAAGATCCAGGATAGGTCTTAACCCACCGCTCTTTTTTGGGCACGATGAAGTAAGGGCTGTAAAACCCTGACTTCATCTCGGCTGGAGGGACAGGCTGGATTGCGTCCTTCGCCAGTAGGACAGCAATCTCCGCACGAAGCACAGCGGCATGTGTGTCCGAGTGGACAAAAGTGGAAAGGACGCCTCTGTACCTGGGCGGACGCCTGGCGAACTGAATCGCATAGCCGAGACGTACCGTCCGAATCAACCACCGCGAGGGGCTGGGGAGCTGAAGCCAGACTCCCAGCCTGGTCGCCAGGTGGAATGAAAGGAACGTTGACCGACGTGACCACGGGGGGGCAGCCTGGGGGGGGAAGGGGAAGGGACTGATCCCAGAAGGAAAAAACGTCCTGGAGAAAAGTCTGACTGCACTGGGCAGTGCTTACCTTCTTCCCTGGTTCCCGCGCTGGCGATGTCGAGCTCCGAGTCCGAATTCGAGGAGGCAAGGCGCTGCTCGGAAAGGAAACTCGGGGCCGGACCCCAGAGGTGAGAAAATCCTTCTGTGAAATAGCAGACAGTAGCTCCCGGCCCTCCACGGGAGTGAGGACGTCACCTCTGGGTTGCCCGCGTCAGGGACGCTTCGCAGCTCTGCTGCGGGTTTTCCTGGCCGGTCCCTGAAACGCGGGCGGCGCCGCTCTCCCGCGGCCAGCTCGACGTCGAGCTGCCAATCTAGCACCGTGTGCCTCGGCAGGGGACGGAGCTGGGTTGTTTAGGAGCCGCAGGGGGGCGCCCTCGGCGACGGGCAGGCGGAGGTTGAAGCCCCGGGGACGTTATGTCGCGGCAGGGCAGGATGCGCCTCCATCTGCTTCTGAACCGCCGAGAACTGCCTTTTTTTTTTTTTTTTTTTAAGTCCTCGACGGTGTCGCCGAATAGGCCGCCTTGGGAGATGGGAGCGTCGAGAAAGAGAGCTTTGTCGACGTCTGCCATCTAGCCAAGGTCAACCATAAGTGTCGCTTCTGGACCACTACTGTGGACATCACCTGGCCAAGGGAACGTGCCGTAACCTTCGTCGCTCTGAAGGCGAAGTTGGCGGCGGCACGGAGTTCCTACATAATCCCTTGGTCAGGACCACCCTCGTGCAGCTGTTTCAACGCCCGGGCTTGGTAGACCCCCAGGGTTGCCACAGCGTGCAGGGCGGTAGCAGCCTGCCCAGCGGCGTGGTAAGCCCTGCCCGCCAGAGCGGACGAAGCTCACACGCCCTGGAGGGGAGATGCGGCCGATCCCGCCAGGTGATCGCGCGCTCAACCTGTGGGACCGCCACATAACCCCCGGCTGCTCCACCATCGAGAGTGGCGAGGGGAGAGGAACTGGGCCGTGAACGAGACGAGTACGGGACTCGCCAAGTCCTCACCAGCTCCTCGTGCACCTCCGGGAAGAAAGGCACTGGGGGGGGCGCGGCCGCCCTCCCCAGAAACCAATCGTCCAGCCTTGAAGGATCAGCCGGAGGTGTTTTTAGGCACCTCCAGACCGATCTCCTTGGCGGTTCGGAGAAACATAGCCGATAGTTCAGCGTCCAGCTCAGACGGGCGGCGACCGCAGAGGGGCGCCGAGCCGCCGAGCTGTCCACCTCACCTTCCGACTCTCCCTCTGACGCAGCAGCAGACATCTCTACCTCCTGAGGAGCGCCAAAGGAGACACTCAGCCCGGCGTGCGGGGAAGCGAACTGCTTTGGCAACTCAACGGGACCACGCGGTGGTGCAGAAGTCCGCGGGGCTTTGCTGGCCGGCGGAGCATTCTGCATAATCACCTGGATGTCCCCCCTGCGCGTCGCCGCGGCAGCCGAAAAAAACCTTGACGGCTCCTTTAAGACTTGCCGTGGGAAGACGACGAGGGGAGCCAACTCGCGAAGGAGCGGCGGGACTTTAACGTGGCCATGGTCATGCGTTCGCAATGAACGCATGAACCATCCATAAACGCTGTCTCAGCGTGCTCTCGACCCAGGCACGTGAGGCAGTGATCATGTCCGTCCAGCGAGGCGAGGAAACTACCACATCCGGAAGCGCACGGCCGGAGAGACACACCGGGAAGATGCCCTCGACAGCCGTGAGAAATTCACTCTTTTTAATCCCAGTGTGCCCAGGGAGGAACCGCGGCACAACTGTGCGCTCAAACGGACGGCTCGCTGGAATGCGGGAGGCTCTCATGTGCCGTGAAAACGGCAGTCCGCAGGATTACGCTGGCGACTGTCAAACGCTCTTTTAGAAATGCTCTTTAGGTTGTCTGACAGCACGCCAGCGGAGAGAGTGATGAACTCGCAGGAACTCTTTTTTACTATCAGGCTCGGTTGACAGGCTCCGAAGCAAAAAATCTGAATGAGTGGTTGCACGCCACCCTCTTATATATCCGTGTGTACGGAGGAGTGGTTCGGCATGCAAATACCACTCGCCAATGTTCATTGGCCTTTTGAATAAGGCTTGGAGATGATTGGACTCTCAAGCGAGTTCCCATATGTAACGTCGTAGTGAAACGACTTAAGGGAAACTTAAATTTTCAACGAAGTGCTCCTCAAGCTATTTCACATTCCTGTACGAAATTCAGCACACACATGTAATACACCAATACCAAAAAAAAGTCTCTTGAAGCAAAATCCAAAACCCAACAGGAAATCAGTTATTTAAATTTTTTGCCATTTTAAGGAATTGTATTTAAACAAACTCCTCTTAGAGATTTATTCAGATCAACACCATATTTGGTAAATGTAACCTAAAGCCCTTTGGGACTTTAAATTGCAAAGATCTAGAGTTTTCACTGAATGGTGTGTCCGTGGCGGCCTGACAAACTTTGATGTTTCGCCATGAAAAAGGAAGTTGTTATAATTCAGGCATACAATGCCCGATCTAAGAGTTTGATAAGAGTCCTAAAAAGTGCTAAAAGTGCTGGCCTGAAGACATCTACATGCAAATATCCAGTTATATTCATAGTGCCACCACCTGGCAGCAGGACGTTCGGCACATATGAGTTTCACATATTCCTTCTATATTTACTACTTTAAATGCATATTGTAGAGTTGAAGTACTTGGACTCAAGTCAAATTGAGTACAATTTTTAGGCAACTAGGACTTGCATTTTTACTCGGACTCTGAAAATATTCCATTCGAGTCCAGGGACAGTTGATGGAAATGTCACTGACTCGATGCATTATCACTGGGCCGGCCCGTGGCATAGGCGGAATAGGCAAATGCTTCGGGTGCTGCCGATCCCCAGGGGTGCCAAAATGCGATTTTTTTTTTTAAAATATCTGCTTTTTTATTACCAAGACTAATCCTATGAATTTAAAATATTACAAAAAAAAAAAAAACAGTCGTCCCACAAAAACAACTATTTTGTTGCTCTCCCGAGTCACCCCGGTTCGAACTAGATGAGGTAAAAGTTTGTGAACAAACTTTATGTTGGCCTACTCTAGAAAGCCTAGTCTAAAAGTTTAAAATAGCATAATAACAATGTCTAGAGTTCCAGAAATCTTTCCACAAAGATTTTTTGTGTCACATGATAACATGTTTTAATTATATTTCTTTTACGTTATAGTTGTGTAGTATTTGGGTATTTATGATATTTTTAATTTGAATTGGATAATTTAGTAATGTTTGTATATAACTGGGCTTAATAAAAATAGCAACATTTTATGTAAAATTCACCTGAAAGAAGTACGTTTAATTTGTGGCGATAACGTTAGAAAGGACTATAGTTTAGAACACTGCTGCCATCTACTGGAAAGTGAACACTTCACATTCATTCAGAAGATTAAACAGTAACGTTACTGTATGCTGGTGAAGTGTTCAAACAAAACTGTATTAGTTTTGTGCAGGAATATTATTATTCTTGCTGTTTGTGTTTAATTTGTGACTTAGGCAGCACCTATATTGTTATAGTTTCACTGGAAACAATTTAAAATAAGGTTAATTTTCCATAACTAACATTAAAAAAATAAATAAATAAAAAATAATGCTGTTACAAATGCATTGTTAGTTCAAGTTAGTTAATACATTCACTAATGTTAACAAATTATACCTTATTGTAAGTGTTGCAGTTTCACTATCATCAGCTTTGTTTAATAAGAAAATGTTGCCTAACACCCAGTAGTCAAATATACTCCACCATTTCTCTCTTCAGATGCACTTTTGAAATATCTAGCTATGCAGTTTCTGTGTGAATGTTTGAACGCAATGATTATTGGTGGAATTGGCTTTGAGGCAAGGGGCGCCAGATAAAATCTTGCCTAGAGCAGCGAATTGGCCAGGGCCGGCCCTGCATTATTATGAAAGTGATATTTTAATGTTTGCATTTGTCTTTAAGATTTTTCCAGTAGGCTACTTGTCTAAAGTAAACCTGAACAGTTGGGAGAAATGATGCGTCAAAATATTAAATCTGTGCCTTTAGTGTAGCCTTTAGATAGGCCTACCTAAATAAACTTTTAAAAACTTTTAATAAAGATTATATATATATATATATATATATATATATATATATTATTTCATTAGTATTTTTATATTTGATTAATATATTTATTTATCATTTTGCTTGTAAGTAATAGGCCTACTTGGAGTGTTTACGTGTCTTCAGTAAGCTTGAGAATGTTTTACCTACATTAGTTGATTAGTTTTTGCTGTATTGAAATTATTATTATTTTTTACACATGGTGGCAGTTTCTAGCTTCAAAGAAGAATAATTCTTCTAACATCTTTGCAGCAATAGTTTTAATGGGTCCAAAAGCACGTTGAGTGTGCATGATTTTCTAATAATTTTCTAATAATGGCCCATAATCAATTATTCCTTATACCATGTAATTTATTGTAATTAATGTAACTATAAATTAATTCAAAAATAAAACAGGTGTGAGTTTGCTGTGACTTATGTAAAGTATATGTAGGGCTTTATACACAGTGTGTGTCATTGTAAAGACTAGGTTTATCCCTCATAGCCTCAAAGAAAAAAAAAAAAGACATATAAAACCCAAAACTCACACAGCCACAATCAGAAATAAAAGAGGTGCATTTTCTGCTTTTAAGGTCCCATTCACCAAGATACCTACTCCTTTACTCCCACCCTTGAATTTATACATTTACTATAGCGATGAATAAAGTCAAGTCCCGCCCTATAATTTATCACATTCTGTCCTGGTCCTTGGTTTAGCTCCAACTTTCCTCAACACACCTGCCAGGGGGTTTCTAGTATGCCTAGTAAGAGCTTGATTAGCTGGTTCAGGTGTGTCTAATTGGGGCTGGAGCTAAAATCTGTAGGACACCTCCCTCCAGGACTGAGTTGGGGCACCCCTGGTTTAAAACAATGTTAAGATACTGACAAACAGTAGTGTTTCCTTGGACTTGGACTCGACTCAGACTCTGCCCTTTGGGACTCGGAGTTGAGTCTGACTTGGCCGATTTTGGAGTTGGACTTGAATTAGTTAAAGACTCGGACTCGACTCGGACTCGAACCCAACACTAGCATATTGCCCACCGTGCGCTGTTTTCCAAAAGCCACTGGGTGGAGGTGAGCCTGGGTGCGAGGGCCCTTTCAGTGCTGCTTGCAGCTTTAATTTAATTTATAATTAATTTATATAATCTTGATTTTGAAAGAACGTGTTCCTGCTGTCGACATCCAGAATTTGCTCTTTGACGTCACAAACTATTTAAAGTGCAAACTGGCTCCTCGACAAAATCAACACAATAGAGTCTGTACTTTAGGGAAACAAATGCTTTACAGTCAAATTGTTGAACACAGAATACAAATATTGCATTCAGAATACAAATGCTGCATTCGAACTAAGATGGCGGAGCTAGCGGGCGGCTTGGCAGGAGCCGCAGGTGTGCTCACCAAACTTCTATGTCTGTTTTCATTCGCACTGTCTAAAGCGGCTGGAAAATGCAATGATCGTATCCATATTACAAAAAACAAGCACCGGTATGTACCGACGACTGAGGATTTAATACAGCGATTGGCCTTTCTGGTCTACATTATACTGTTGCTGATCCTTTCTGTCCGTGGCTGTGGGATCAATCAGCTGATCTCAGGAGACACTGCACTATTGCCAACACAATCTGTTATACACAATGAATGGAGCAGATTCACCATCTACACTGCAATACTACGGGATGGAAGAGCAACACCGCCATGCGAGCAAACCAACACTGCAAGTGATAGACCTAAAGCTTCACGCTTTTACAGAAAGTTGCTCATGTACCTGTTCGCTACACTTCTCCTTGCTGGCGATGTGCAACTGAACCCAGGACCCGTCTCGGTGGAAGATCTACCCCCGGCGAGGACGCTCGTAACTCCAGGTAATGCCGATCAACAGAGACACTCACATGAAAACCCGGTAGTTACAAAACACTTCAACATCGGCCTTTTCCAAACTGTTCAGCATTCCAAAATCATTTGGGACCCATGCGCAAAGCCAAGGGGCCTCCTCGGAGGTCCCCTTAACATTCGTAGCATAAGAGGAAAATCGAAACAACTTGAAAAACTTCTTACTGACTCAAACTTGGACTTCCTCTGTCTGTCTGAAACATGGCTATCTAAATCGTCACCTGTAGCCTCGTTCATAATGCCTGGCTACAAGGTTTTCAGAAAGGACAGAAACAAAGGAAAAGGCGGCGGGCTACTTATGTATGTGAGAGATAACATTACATGCGAACAAATTGATTTAACATGTGTAAATGAACTTGAATGTGTTGGCATTACTATTACCCTCTCTCAGCAGATGTCATTTAATGTGATTGGCGTGTATAGACCACCGTCATATGATGTCACGTTTTATGAACATTTTAAGAACCTGCTTAAATTATTGGACATAAAGAAAGAATGTATAGTTCTGGGTGATTTTAATTTAAATTGGGCTGAAAAAGTAACTAGAAAAAAGCTAAAAACACTTACAGACAAGTTTGAACTGACTCAGTTAATAGATGGACCCACACGAATAACAAACGTCTCAAAAACACAAATTGATCTCATCTTCAGTAACAAGCCTGAGAGAATTATAAAATCTTTTAATCTTCTCACTGGTTTGTCAGATCATAATATGATTCTTATTGCAAGGAAATTAACAAAAAAAACGGATTATTTATCACGAAAGATAATTAAAAACTCCTATGGAATAAGGAAACATGACATGAATGCATTCAAGGAAGAATTAAGTCAAAATGATTGGAGAGATGTTCTACTCACAGATGATATAGATGTCTCCTGTGAGTCCTTCATTGGTACAATAAATAGAATTAAAGAAAAATATACAAAAACCTTTAAAAATGGATGGCGTAAGGGCAACTTACCATGGTTTAATGACCACTTGTGGGACTTGATGAAAAAACGTGACTTTGACCTGAAAGTAGCACTGAAGTCTAAATTAATTACTGATAGACAAATTTTTACAAATCTTCGTAATAAAGTAGTCAATGAACTAAGGAAAGCAAAGTTTTTTATGGACATTATTAAAGAGGGAAAAGGAAATAGTAAATTGATATGGAGCAATATAAATAAATTAACAAAGAAAGACAATAAGCAAAATCAGGGAAATGGATATGAGCTGAAAATGAATGGAATTTTAACTAATGATCCCAGTGAAATAGCTTCTGCATTTAATACTTATTTTACCATATCAGTACAGAATTTATCTGACACTTTTGGTGCAAGAGTTAAAAATATAGTAAAACCAGATTATAGCAAGTTTTTAAGATAATTGAAGTTTCTGAAAATAAAATTTGTACGATATTAAGCACTTTAAAGTCCTCAAGGGCAAAAGATATATTCAACTGGGATTCAACATTGCTAAAAAACAATATTCACTCCCTCAGCACCCCCATTACACACCTAGTTAATTTATCAATAAAGCAATCAATTTTTCCAACCGTATGGAAGAATGCAGATGTAGTTCCCATTTTCAAGGCAGGGGAACCAACTGATGTAGCTAACTATAGTCCCATTAGCATTTTACCGGTGGCATCAAAGATTGCAGAAAAAGTGGTAACTGAGCAGTTAACCGACTTTTTAAATTCTGAACAAATACTTCATCCAATGCAATTTGGTTTTAGGAAAAAATATTCGACTGAAATGGCTACCTGCTATTTTGTTGAAAAAATCAAATCAAAACTAGATTGTGGGAGTGCTGTAGGAGCTGTTTTTCTGGATCTGAAAAAAGCTTTTGATACTGTAAATCATAATGTTCTTTACTCTAAGTTGTCAAATTTTAATTTTTCTGATGATGCTATGAAATGGATGGAGTCTTATCTCACTATGAGAAGACAATGCACCAGAGTTGGGAACAAAATGTCATCATTTAGTAACTGTTCTGTTGGTGTCCCACAAGGCTCAGTCTTAGGCCCTTTGTTATTTAGTTTATATGTTAACGACCTACCGCTAATATGTCCTGAAGTTGATATCCAAATGTATCCAGATGACACGGTCATCTTGGCACATGGAAAAGACAGATATGAAGTGGTAACTAAATTAACAGCAGCAATGGCAAAAATTGCCACTTGGCTTTCTGAGTCTTGCTTGGCACTTAACATCAGTAAAACTGCGTGTATGTATTTTTATATAAGGAAAAATGGAAATCAGCCAGATGTCATTGTAAATGGGGAAAAAATTCAGACTGTGTCACATTTTAAATATCTAGGAGTTACTCTTGATTCACAGTTGTCTTTTAAGAAACATATAAAGCAGGTTTGCAATATTGTTAAATTTAATTTAAGAAATTTTAGGCACATTCGTAATCAGTTACCTCTAGATGCTGCTAAATTGTATATGCACTCAATGATTTTTTCACATTTTGCATATTGCATTACAAGTTGGTCACAAACCGGAAAAACAATACTTGCTCCACTACAAACGCTATATAAACAAACTCTCAAAGTATTAGACAAAAAGCCACCAGGGTATCACCACTGTAACATCATTAAAAAGCACAAACTTTTGACTTTTCAAAATTTTATGTACTTCGCCAATGTTTGCTTAGTGTACAGAATAATTAATAATTTGGCTGCATCTCCATTAGAGGAGTTCATATCATTACTCTCCGACAGTAGGAGAACAACCAGGGTGACCAGTAGAGGTCACTGTGCCGTACAGCACAGATGTACTGAGTTTGGCAGATCAGCCTTCTCGATCAGAGCCTCCAATTACTGGAACTCCATACCAAACGAGATCACAGACATCAGTTCATTTACTGGTTTTAAATATAAGATAAAATCATGGCTTAAATCTATTCAATCATGTACCCATCAATCATAAACTTCAAAAAATTTTTATTGTCATATCTTAACATTGCATTGTTGCGTCTATTAATATAGAATTTTATTTGTCCTGTTGTTGTGTTTTAATGTGTTTTCTAAGAGTGTGAAACTTTGTTGTTGTTTGAAAGGCTATTTGTGTGATGATGCTCTTATGGCATATTTATATGTGTTTGTTGGATTAACTGTATGTTACTTTTTCCTGCCCAGGGACTACAGATGAAATTTAGCTTGTAGCTAATTCTGGTAAGGCTGAGGGCCATGCACTGTCCCTGTTAAATAAACAAATAAATAAATAAATAAATAAATAAATAAATAAAGCCCTCCAGGTAGGATCTAGCTGTGTACCTGCATTTAAAGAAAAGGTGAAGAAAAAGCATGGACAGATGGTTTGAGAGAGGAGTAAAGAAAACAGCTTCTGTAATAATGTGACAAAAGTTTTATTTCTAAACAGCTCTTAAATCAGCTTGTCATTGTGTTTACAATTCAGACAATCTACAAAGAGCAAAGTGTGTCAAAAGAGCATTTGTGTAAAATGTTCATGAAAACATTATTCACATTTGATTGTGAGGTATAGGATGTAGTGGTATATTGTTAATGAGCTTAAATACTGGGGAGTTGCCATTGCCACATGCCTTGACGTTCTTGTGTAAATGTCCCAATAAACACATTTTAAGGGTAAGAACAGGCACATGACCATTATGTCATCTGGACAAAACTCAGCAGTTCAAAAGAATAAAAAATGATAATACATTACCCTCTGACAATGAAGATTTGTTCATGATTTACTCATGTTATTTTAAATCTCAACAGAACACAAAAGCAGATGTGAAACCTGGAGCGACAACTTCACACAGCATTTATAACCATGCAAGTGAAAGTCATTCAGTTTGGAAAAAAAATGTGGCGGAGCAAAATAATGTCTCTAGTAGGAAGAGAAGAATAAAGGAGGGTAAATTTGTCAAACTGGAAAACAAATTTCATGTATGAGAATAATCTGCAACAGCATGATTACAGGCATTTCACACTTCTCACACAATCACATCTTCTCATATTACAGTGTTTAAATGTGTAAGTTTAAATACAGATGATTCCTCACCATCAGATAACTAATGAAAACACTCTGCACATCCTCAGAATCCATTTGATTATGAAAGCAATATGCAACACAAGCATCATCATTATTAAAACCTTATAACCGTAGTGAGCTGATTTAATTGTTTGACAGAGATTTATTAAGCCTGTTTTATACTGTAAGAGAGCAGGTGCAGCGGATAAGCTGCACATATGAAGAGCAGAAGCAGCACATGCATGTTGTGTTTTCACAGTTGTGTTTCTACTGCACGAGTGAACTGCTGCTGACTATGTAGTTCTGTCTGTTACACCTCTTTCCTTATCATCAGCAGCATGCTAAAGCATAATGAAGCAACAGTGTATCTCCCACACACTCTATACGACCATATAAAATGTTAAACTGTGCAACATGCTGTGTAGAGTAGTTTTTAAAGGGGTCATCGGATGCCCATTTTCCACAAGTTGATGATTCTTTAGGGTCTTAATGAAAAGTCTATAATATACTTTGGTTAAAAACTCCCAGTGGTAGTGTAAAACAACACCCTTTTTATCTTGCCAAAATCAGTTCTGCAAAAATCATCTCATTCTGGTCGAGGTTGCTTTAAATGTTAATGAGCTCTGCTCGCCCCGCCCCTCTCTTCTCTCTGTGGAGTGACGAGCCTGGTTACTTTAGCAGCGTTTAGCCGCTAAACATGCTAACTAGCACTTTATTAGGAAAGGTGATTGCAGAGATTTATAAAAAAAACCCTTATACTCACTTCTGCTGTAAGTGAAGCTGGATCACTGATGATTCGCACAAACATAGACGGATACATGGAGATCGGGAGGTACATTCCCTTCACAAACAAACATAATCTACTACATCTTCAGCAGCTCAGATGTCGGGAGTAAATGACGACCACTATGTTCATTATTACATCCAGCAACACAACACCCCAATCACTCAATCGGAGATATTCATGTCCAACTTACATCCCTGCTCTGGCATCGAAACAAAGAGGACGGACTGTTACAGCTGATCTGAGGTAAAATGCTCATGTCAATCAACTAACACAATGACAGGCATCTGAGAACGGCTCGATTTGAAAAAGGGGATATTTTTTTTACAGATTAATTAAAAACCACTGCATGGATTTTTATCATTATAGGGTAGATTTGTACATACACTGACAACACGCATTAATGTTCAAACAACATGTAAAAGTAAACTAAGATGACCCCTTTAAGTTTATAAAAAATACTTTGACTTAAAAATGTTTTTTTTTTTTCTTTTTTGCAGCAACTCCTGGCAACAATGTGTTTTTGTTTTCTTTGTCCTGAAAATCATATTTTGACTGCAAAAAAATCACTGTTTCCTAGTGTCAAACCATTATTATTTTGACCATGAACAATGCACTGTCATTTTAATTGAAGGTGAGCAATGCCGCAAAAACGTGCCGCCAAAATGATCACAATGCTGCTCCTGTAGGATGGCTCTCTTATCACAGCAGCCTGGTTCTGCTTGACATATTGCTTAGTGATATTGGAATAAAAAGGCCCTTCATCAATCATTTGTTGGGCTGGGTTACATTTAATAGCAACCGTCATGGGTGAGTGGCAGTTTCAAGGCTGCTGTGTTGCAGAAATTGAGCCGCTGCTCACCCAAATACACACTTATTGCCCTGTTTCTCCCCTCATATGCTTGGTTTGACACCATGACTGATAACAAAGAATTAAACAATAAAAACTGCAAAAAAAAAAACAATAGACTCTGCAGTAATAGCTTACTTAAAAATGAAAATTCTGTCATCGTTTTGACCTGTTTTCACCCTCATGGCATTCTAAGAAATAGAAATCTTATAAATCTTGTCTTCAACATCTTAATGCTAATCTGTTCAAAAATAGATATCCATAGTAAATTTTTAAAAAGTGGTCCATGTCACATATGCACATAAAAAAACTACTTTTGTGGACTAGTCCTCACAGCCCCAAAGGTCTAAGAGAAATATTAAAGAAATTGACCACTAGGGGGCCAACTTACAATCGCATAAACGCATAAAAAGTTGCACATATGCAACATATTCATATTATATGATAGAACTCCTCATTCCGTACAACATTGCCTCTAGAACTACTGCTGTCAAATCAGATCATTTGTTAAATACTATCCTACTCTTCTACTTTTGCAAACTATCCTAGGTTTTTCACTCAGTCTGGAAAAAAAAAAAAAAATTATAAATAATAAAAATAATAATAATAATAATAATAAACACTGCAGTACAATTCTCTGGACTCTCTAAGCCAATAATTATCAAAATATTAATAATAAATAAACAAAATAAATAAATAAATAAATATAGACTTTGGGAAGCTATAACTGGGTAGTTTAGAAAAGGGACCTGTCCAAAAAAAACTTGGTGATTCTAAACAAGCATGCAAATTTTAAGTGGATTGGACCACAGCTGCCACTATAACAGTCATAAACATTAAAAAGCAAAAACAAAAACAAACAAACATACTATTTCTATGGTAAATTACTAGGATTTGCTAATATATATATATATATATATATATATATATATATATATATATATTTTTTTTATCCTTGATTTAGGTGGGTACAGCCTTGCTAAATAATATGTAATGTCTTTTTCCTTATATGCTTAAATACCTCAAGTGCTTGAACACCTGTAATCGCTGCTTGCAGCTATATTTCATATAGTTTCTTTATCTCACCCAAATCTCCATCAACAAAATGGCACATATACAAATAAAATTTCATATGTGTTGCTCATGAGGTCTGTTAGTTAAAGGGTGACTGACTCTGATCACACATTTTATAATAATAACAAATTTAACTGGTATCTATTTGCTGCATATATTGTGATCCCCAGTTTGAGACCCCTGCTTTAAGGCTTGTGCCTGTAAGGAAATTTTGAAAGACTTTCAAAAATAAACCTACCTTGAAAAAATATTTACTGAAGTACAAAGCATGACCATGAGTCCCCATCTTCGTTACGTAGTCATGTTATGTAACCTTTTGTTGTTATATACTGTAGGTGTAAAGGTTATATAGGTCAATAACGTCTTTCAAGTTATAAGCTGTTTCTTTCTGTCATTTTTTGACTTTTCCCATTTCCCTTTGTTGCTGTCCTTCTCTTGAGCAGTCTTGTTTCTTTGTCTGAAGCACTGGACATGTTGTTTTCATCCTTGTAAGGGGCTAGACTGGCTGTGACATTTTCAACACAATTACTAACCTGACTCTCACACAAAAACCTAAAAAGAATTTATATATATTGTTTAGCAGTGTCCTGCTGAAATGTTCATCTGCAGCGTCATGGAAGTATCAAACTCCTGCAGTGTGACAGTCCATCAGTGCAGGCAGAGAGAACTTCCATAAATGGACAAAACATAGGTTGTATTTTATTATAAACGTCTATTTTATAATCTTCATTTTACAACTATTTATCCTTTCCAATATAAGTAACTAATGAATACACTGCATACTCTAAATTTACCATCAAGGACTGAATTAACTGAACTGAATTAATACTGAAACTACAACTGGTGCTCTATTTTTAAAGGCATGAGTGTTTTGGGTCTGGCTTACATTAGTACAGTACGCACATCTCCTGCATATCAAACCTAGCAACAGTTGAGCTACAAGGTACATTATAGGCTACTAACAGTGGGTTTTTGAAAAACAGCTATCCAGAGAAACAGGGCAGAAGATCATCTTTGTCTGCAGCATTTAATGAAGATATTAGATGTGGGCTGTTGCTTCTTGTCCAGAGAATGACAACTCGTGGTCATTACATTTGCAAGATGTACTGAATTACTTCCCATCCAACAGTTATTTTCCATCCAGCCTCCGAGGGCTTCTTCATATGCACTTTGTACAAATGTATACAAATAAAAAATACACCTTTAAATACATCATATACAACAAGTGTTCCTTCGCTGTCACAAAAAGAAAAAAAAAAGTGCAAACGTTTGACCTTGAGGTGTACAATAGCTTATCGCTTAAAGGGGAATTATGTTCTCCCAATAATAAAGACAGATACTGATATTAATCAAGAGAAAAAAGTGAATGTGCCAACTATTACTGTTTTATTTCTGAGAAAGCTGAACAATATCTCTTTCAGAAGTGAGGCCTGGGGTGAAGATAGCCATCGTAATCTTTTGGCTGACCCCAGCTGTCTCTGGCACACATAGTCCATAAATAATAGTTTTTAAAGTACTTATCTCAGGCAGATTTGCAGCCAAAGGATAGAAGACTTGCATTAAGCCAGTTAACCAAAGACACTCCTCGTGAACGAATTATAGCACTCTGACAGCCTCTGAAACCCACAAAGTTCTTACAGACGTAATAAACCTCCAATCTCATTCATCAGTAACATTAGTTATTAAACACAAAACTCAATAACTAAGAAAAAAGCTAAATGGACAGAAGTCCAACAAGGTGATGATATACAAAAACTAATACAGACAGCAAAACACACAGTTTTAAATAAAAGGCTGACTCCACAGTTCAGTGTTTTATAATGTTTTTGGAGATTAACTAATAATAGTTTCAGACCCTGGCAGATAGATGCACATAACCACCCTACAATGAGCAGCTGAGCTCTCAAACAGCCATGGCAGAAGACAGAGCATCATCACAAGAAGCGTTTGGCCAACAGGAACTCATGTCCTGCAACCACAGGTGTCTTCATCAGCCACACTTCATGTAGAAGTCTTTGCTTCAATAGTTTAGACTTAGTTTTAACTTTAGAGAGTTATTTTGTGATTATGACTGGCTGAGTGTAAATCGTCCCACTTATTCCACAGGTATGTAAATAAATACATGAACATGATCCCCTTCATGAAATATGTACAAACTAAGACAGGTCTTACCGTAGTTGGGGCAGCAGACCTTCAGCCAGCACACACAAGACAGTATGGTCAGGTTACTGAGGCTGCAGATACCAAACAAAACTCCACAGAAGGCATAACACATACACATCACCTCCGTGAACAACCACCTGAAAAGAGAACAAGATGTCAATTTGTGCACTTGCATAAGTAGGGGTGCCCAACCCTGATATCCAATGTTATCCAGTTTTTGCTGTTGTTTTGTTATTATTGTTAGTCATTTGTTGTGTTGTGAAAGGTGCACTAAGCGATTTTTGCCAAACGATGTGTCAACGATAACACGCCCATACCACAACAGGACCTCGCTCTTATTTTGATATGTTAACCCCACACATACATACACAACCCTGACATAACAACGATTGCGAAAGATGACGCACAAGCATATTCAAACAAAAGCCAACACAGATAAGTTGTGTGAAACAATGCAAAATCAATGTTACTCACCTATCAAAAAGAAACAATGCAACCTCGGCATCCAATTCAAGCCCTTCCTGCTCCTTAAGATCTCTTCACCGCTGGAAAGCTGCTCTGATATTTATGTGGGTCCTAACTCTAGTCTGATCATAAACCCCTTCTTTTTCATGTTTTGTTATTTTCCTTTTTCATCTGATATTTTCCTCTTTTTAATCTTTCAATTCTCTCTATCTATAATTAATCTGGTAATAACCATCCTGTGCACTTAAATCGAGCGCTCTCTTCTCTCTATCATTACAAGACACGGCCCTTACTGCTGATTGGCTACAAGTGTGTTTTGGGACCCGGTCCAACAAAATCGTTTTTTAAAAATCGCTTAGTGCAACTTTAAGTGTGAGTTTGCTCCTGCATCATTATACAACAGGAAGCTTGTGCTCCAGACTCTCGTGAATGTGCTCATGACTGTTTCTTTAAGGCTCTGGATTACAGGTAATAATGTTGTAAACAATGTTCAGTTTCTTGCACAGACTGATTGTTTTGCTTCACAAGAAGATCATCAGGAGCCATGGGTATTATGCTTTTTTGACTTTCAAAGTGATGGTAACTGTGACCTTGCATTTTATGAATCGCCAATTTTGAATTTAGTGAACAAACAAACTCAAACTGACAAAACGTAGTGCTAGCAAGGACAATTTTTCAGACTATAGCTGAGAGAACATAAAAATGCATCAGGTTGCATTAAAGTTTTAGGTTTTCTCAGCAATTCCTTTTTTACGGTGTCCCTTAAGGGATAGTTGACCAAAACAATTACACTTGACAAGTATAGTAAGTATACAGTAAATACTAACACTGTCCATATGTCCTCTTGACCGAGCTCTGTACTCATGCACATGCCCCAGTTTTATTCTTTGTAAGTTATTTCATTAGAAAATGTGACTGACTGCATTAAAACTGTGCATCTGACTGTGTGCACATTGAAAACTGAGTGATAAAAAGTGAGAAAAAATGTTTAGATTGCTGTATGCAATGACTTGAGCGTTATGTTTTCCCTCATGGATCAGAGATCATAAGCAGAAAATAAATTTCCATGGTTGGCTTAGAAAGTTCAAAGCATCAATTTGAAGATGTATTATTATCATCATTTTAGAAAAGGACACAAGTAGACTCTGTCTCTTATCCTTAATGAAGCAGTGGACATAACCTATGAAGCAGTGGTAATATGGTATATAATAAAATGAAAGCTAAAGGAGAGAGTTGCCATTGCTTTTTTTATAGTTCAATGCAAATTCAGGTTACACTTTATTTTGACAGTCCACTTTAGACATTCTATTACATAAGTAACTTTGCAACTACATGTTAGCTAATTCTCATTAGTTTGCAACTACATGTCTACTAACTCTCATTGCAGACTGTTAGGTTAGGTTTAGGGTTAGTAGAATAAGTTGACATATACTTGCAATGTTTAGAAGAGTGTTAGAAGATATTAAGCAGAAAGTCTACTAATACTCTAATGGCTAGCTGAAATGCAGTTGCAAATTACTTACTGTTAGTAGAATGTCTAAAGTGGACTATCAAATAAAGTGTTACAAAAAATTCATGTTGCAGTTCCATTTAATGTCTACATAATTTCCCATTTAATCGAGTTTGCCTTCTCATTTTATAAGCTCATCGGTTGACACTGGTCCATTTTCTACTGCAAAGTTGGATTTTGGAAAAATATTGTGGCCCAAACAGCAGCACACAGCACTAACAATGACAAAACCATGGGACTGATTCCTAGGGAATGTGTAAAATAATAAAATGCAGATCTTAAATTCAATGTAAGTTACTTTGGATAAAAGTATCAAATGCACGTAATTGTAAGTGTATGAACAGTTAGGGTGTGTAGACATAAGCAAAGGTAAAAACCTGGAAAAGCAGCTCAGATTAAGGATGTATGTTTTTTTTTAGCAAGTCTATACACATTCGTTTAAATACTTTAATAGTTTTAGTGGATATGTCATGATGTTAGTGGCTTGAATAATACATGAAAAGTTCAGATGCAAAAGCCTCTAAATCCATCTGACGTATTTCTGTAAAATGAGCATTTCTATCTGGCTACTTTGTATAGGTTTCTATGTAAGTACTGGTACTTCTGATTGGGCTGAGGCTGGAATTTAGCAAGTTTAAAGTAAAAGTATTTGATGGATGTATACTATGTGTCAGGAGCATTCACTCACTATCATTATCTAATTTTTGACCGAGACGGCTTTTAGCTGGTTTTGCATCTGAACTCTTCACATGTTGATTCTGAGACTCCATAGAAAGAGTCTGTCAGAATGCCACATCAGACCTGGAAACATTACTACTGAACAGTTAGTGGTAATTACGCTATAACTGCATTCATGTTTCCACCCTGAAATGTAGGAGTGCACTGAATATAGTCTGACTAAGTTGAAAAAATGAGTTAGCATGAATAATGTACAGGATTGCCAAACTCTGAATACTGATTCCATGCTATTTGATGTAACCCAATAATTCCAAACAAAAACAGCAAATTTATTCTTCATTATTTATTAGGTCCGTGAAGGGGAACGAGGTCTAGTCAAGAGCCCCATTGATTGTGAACAGCAATCTAAACCATATTTGAACTCATGCAATGGATGTTAAGTTTCATTTGTCATGATGCTGTTAGTGTCATTTATATTATTATGAAGTGGTTTGTTTCAAAAGATAATTATAATTATCTGCATAAGGTTGAGGTTTCAAAAACAGAGTGTAGTAACCACACGATCAATGATAACAGCTTACTACACAAATAAAAAAGGGAAGAAAAAAAGGAATAGTATCATCAAAAGGGCCAGTCATCAGAGAGATCAGGCTCTGAGGACCCTGAGGCTGCGCTCATGCGTTTCCAGCTGTTAAATTTAATTTAATTTGCTTTTATTATGCTGACGCCTTTAAGCCGAGGAAGAGCGAGAGTGAGATGACCCTCTTTAATGAGTCTCAAGAGGACACAACAACATCTAAGGGATAAAGATATGTACATATAAAGAGAGATGAGAAGATTTTCCCCCTGTAAGAAATCTGTGAGTTTCACCTGTGAGCGAAAGAGGAGGGAATAGCGAAGGGAAAGAGGAAGATGGTCATGCCCAGGTCACTGATGGAGAGGTTGATGATAAAAAACTCTGCCGGCTTTAGAGTCAACTTCTTACGGTAGGCTACAAACAACAGAGTGGTGTTTCCCATCAGAGACAACACACCTACAGTGAAAGAAAGAAATATGCAATCGATCAGTTAAAAGAATGCTAAAGCGCTATAACGGGTGCTCAGTCCTGTTCCTGGAGATCTACCTTCCGGCAAAGTTTAGCTTCAACCCAGATCAATCACATCTGAACCAGCTCCTTCTGATCTTCAAGAGCACTTGATCATTACAGACAGATGTGTTTGATCAGGGCTCGAACTGAACTCTACATCTCCAGGAACAGGATTGGGCACTGCTGTGCTATACAAATAAATGTGGATTGACTTGAAAAGATAGGGCTATTAAAGTAGTATGCAGACAGAATCTGTTATTTTATTTCATTTTTTTTTTTTTTTTTATGGTTCAACAGAGAATGCTATACTTTTAGTAGCTGAAAGCGTTATCAATATCAGTTTAATAGATGCACAGTATGGAAATTATTGTCATTCCATTTTGTCCAATCTGTGAAGATTTCCGCAAGTGCAGATTCTGTTGGTTCAAATGAATGTTATACAAAATAAACCACAATCATAGTAATTTTTAGATTTTTCTTTTCTTTTTTTTGTGTAATTTTCACTGAAAACAAATTAAAATGTGTTTATTTTGTTTGTTTGAAGTGCATCTAATCGAAAATCTTCACTGACTGCACAAATTATTATTATTATTATTATTATTTTTATTTTGTTGTTTTTAGTACAAAACTATTAAAATATGATGCGTATTTTAAAAATATATCACAATAAATAGAAAGCTTTTTTTTTTTCATTTATAGTAAGTAAACTAAATGAAACATTGAATAAAACAAGCTTCTTTTCCCCCCAAATAATTAATTTATTTTTGTTTAATTTTTAACTGAAAATTTTACTTTGCTAGTATAGCTAATTTGGAATTTATGTTGTAATATATATATATATATATATATATATATATATATATGAATTTAATTGTATATATATTGAATTGAATTATTAGAAAATAATGTACACTTGAGGTATAACTCCACTTTGTGTCGTGGCTACATCACTACCCCGGGCATGCATTATTTTGTAATATTTCAATGGCCCGTCATCAGTTATTCCTTACATATGGTTTTTATAATGAATAACCTTTTTATATTTCTTTGTGTGAAGGTTTTTGGTTTTGGGACAAAAAAAATATGTGACCCTGGACCACAAAACCAGTCTTAAGTATATTTGTGCCAATAGCCAACAATACATTGTATGAGTCAAAATTATCAATTTTCTTTTAAGCCAAAAATCATTACGATATTAAATAAAAATCATGTTCCATGAAGATATTTTGTAAATTAATTTTTAATTAGTAATATGCATTGCTAAGAACTTTTTCTCAGATTCCAGATTTTCAAATAGTTGTAAATAATGTCCTATCCTAACAAACCATACATCAATGTGATCAGTGTGAGCTTATTTATTCAGTTTTTAGATGATGTACAAATCTGAGTTTAAAAAATGTGACCCTTATAACTGGTTTTGTGGACCAGGGTGACATATGTTTGATTAATATTAAACCAAAATGTAAGGCTTGCAGCGAACCATAAATATAACATAAAAATGTATTTAAATATAAATCATAAATATAATCAGAATATTTTTTTTTCTTGGTTCACTATGGCATTAAAGGAGAAGTCCACTTCCAGAGCAAAAATTTACAGATGATTTACTCACTCCCTTGTCATCCAAGATGTTCATGTCTTTCTTTCTTTAGTCGTAAAGAAATTCAGTTTTTTGAGGAAAACATTTCAGGATTTTTCTCCATATAATGGACTGATACAGTGCCCCGATTTTGAACTTCCAAAATACAGTTTAAATGCAGCTTCAAACGATCACAAATGTAGTTGTAAACAATCCCAGCTGAGGAAGAAGGGTCTTATCTAGCGAAACGATCAGTTATTTTCATAAAAATAATACAAATTTATATACTTTTTAATGTCAAACGTTTGTCTCATCTTACTCACTCTGTTTTTTTCTGGTTCATGATAGTTAGGGTATGTTGAAAAACTCCCATCTCATGTTCTCCCTCAGCTTAAAAAGATTGAGATTAATTTTTATTATTTTATTTTATTTATTATTATTTCTATGAAAATAACTAATTGTGTTGCTAGATAAGACCCTTCTTCCTCAGCCGAGATTGTTTACAACCGCATTTGTGATTGTTTGAAGTCGCATTTAAGCTGCATTTTGGAAGTTCAAACTCGGGGCACCATATCAGTCCATTATATGGAGAAAAATGCTGAAATGTTTTCCTCAAAAAAACACAATTTCTTTACGACTGAAGAAAGAAAGACGTGAACATCTTGGAACACAAGAGGGTGAGTACATAATCTGTAAATCTTCTCCTTATTTAGACTGCTTTGACAGATACTTACCAAAGATAGTGTAGGCGGTTCCCAAGAGCAAGTCATTCTCTTTCGATATTTTGGACCGAAACATGTCAGTTTCAGATGAGTTTTCCATCTGCAAAGAAGAAGACGATGAGCAAATGTAAGACCAAAATTGTTGTTGGATTCTGCCTTTTTTCCAAGAATTGATCAATGCATTTCCATTAGCACCTGCTACAGTTTAAAAGATGTGAAGGTCTCCGGAAACAAGAGTCTCTCGTTATGCCTTACCATAAATCAATTTTGCTCTGAAGTGCACACAATCCACATGGCAAAGAGATGTAGCATGTGTGCATTGATGCATACAGCACACACACAAACACAAAGCACTAGAGCATGACAGTGTGTGTAAAGACTCTGAATGAGACCACTGGATGGGTGAATATAGTAAATTATAAAACAACCCTAGAATGTTAATCTGAAGTAGTTTAAACAGAGCACAGAGAATATTCAGAGGCAACACATGCGTGGTAATATGTCAACACTTCTATTGCTTTCTCATTACTAACACATTTTGCCTTCCTCCCCTTTCATCTTTAGCCTGCAGGCACCTGACCCAGAGGAATATATCGCACACAACAAATGATCCAGCGCTCCACATCCTCTCTCCCAGCCTACGGCAAGATATTTTATCATACAAAATATCGTTTTTTGATATCAAGAATAAAACATTTATATTCACCCCACAGCCAAAAGATCACATCCCCCCAGTCTGTGCAGGAATTGCCAGTTGCAAGACTGCAAGAATTCTTCCTTTGATTTATGGATTTGCCAGTTTTGCTGTCAGCCAGATGTGATGTCTGGTTTGTTTGATTGATGCTCTTGAGCGCTGAAAGCTTTCACGCGGTGGACACCGGAGCATCCCGCCAACATCCAAGTCAGTTAGCGGTCTCACAAGCAGATATGCATACAAATTAAATCACTTAACATCAGCCAGCAGATGCTTAACATCTCATGTTCAAAGATATAGTTAATCCTTCACAGCCTAAGATTAAAAAGGCTGTACGTATTGTCAATTAAATGTCTTCCTGCTTTCAATATGACAAGTATCTGTGCAAGTTTTGCTGCTGTGTGACTTTCTATAATAAGATTGTGTTTCATCAAATTGCATTTGATTAATTATCTGACCAGTGGGCAAATAGAAGAGAAGAAGAAGAAGAAGAAGAAGAAGAAGAAGAAGAAGAAGAAGAAAGAGCAAACAGACTAAGTGTTAAGAGTTTTAAGAAATTTTAACAATGTCTCAAAATGGGCAAATAAAAAATGTCACTAGTCATTCAGATGTAGACTGATATTGATTCTGAGGATTTAAGTTTATTAAATGCATGTCAGAGAAAGGATTTTTGGTACACTTTAGTATAGGGAACAATTCTTATTATTGACTAGATGCTTATTAGAATGTCTATTCATTACATACATAAATAATTTAATAGTACTTAAAACACATATTTTGCATGATTCTACATCCCTAATCCTACCCAATACCTGAACTTAACAACTACTAATAAGCAGCAAGTTAGGAGTTTATTGAGGCAAAAGTCATGGTTTGTTAATAGTGAGAACTGGACCTTAAAAAAAAAGTGTGACCGATTCTTTTCTGTTAAACAGAAGGAAGAAAGTCATTCAGGTTTGGAAATAACATGAGGAGTAAATGATAACAGACATTTCATTTTTAGGGTAAACAGTCCATCTAATATCTCAAATGTTGGTTGGTAATATAGGGTAATGGGTTGTAGAGTAATGCATTTTTAAACAAAAACAAAATAATGCTTTTTTTGCAGTGGTCTGACACTATAAATAAACCTCATCAATACTTTAGTCTCCATTAAAATATGAATTAGTTGTTAATAAGGATTTTCAAATGAAATGTATGGTATGCCTGAAGCATTCCGTGAGTGAAATCTCTAATTTATTATAATTATCATGACTGATATTATTACAATATTAACATTTCATGGCAGCTCTGATTCTCTGTGTTAGTGTTGGTTGTGTTCCTGATGTATTGACTCATTCATAAAATAAAATATATGCATCATAAACATCCAGTTTTACAGTTCGTATCTCCCATTACAATTTAATAAGATATCCAAATTTACCAGGCATGTTGCTGTGCTTACTGTCTGATTGTGAGTTTATGCTAATATTTTTGACCGGTGTGGTGCCAGGGACTCTGCATATCCCTATGCAATATTTCCTCAGATATATGGCACACTGCCCCTCCCACCACCTGCTCTTGAATGTCAGTCAAGCATAGATGACTGATATAATAGAAAATACATTTATCTTGACAAAGAAACAAAGAAAAGTGCATTTCCCTGCATGAGAGACACAACCAATCTGCAAACAAATAAAAAAGAAAGATGAAAAAAAAACAAAAAAAACACTGAAAACTGAAATTGGTGATAGTGATCTCAGTCATTGGCTGTTTCTCAGTTCCAAGAATGCAGAGGACAGACTCGTGTTCTTGTGGTGATCGGTCTTACCATCTTGCGGTCGGTCTTGTGGTCTTGAACAAAATCTAAAGGACACAAGGACACAGAATGCATCTTTGTGAGAATTGAGATGTGTTGTGATATTGTTGCCCAACTGTGCTTTGTTAAGTTATTTCTTTTGGTAACACTTTATAATAGGAAACACATATTCACCATTAGCTAAGAGTTTTCTGTGAACAAACTCCTTATTTGCTGTTTATTAATAGTTAGTAAATTAGTTGTTACATTTAGGAATGGGGTTGGATTAAGGGATTTAAAATATGAACATGCAGAATGGTGTATTAATACATGCTTTATACATACTAATAAACAGCTAATATGTTAGTAATAGGCATGCTGGTAACACTTTATAATAACGTTCAGTTGTAAGTCATTTATAAGTGATTAGTTAATGATGAAATATTCATCTACAAAACTTTCGCAAATGATTAATAAGTGATATGCTAACAATTTGTGTATGTTTTGTTAATTCATTTACAAGTCAATTACAAGCTAATTTACAAGTAATTATTTAAAGATGAACTAATCATTTACAAAACATAACTATTTGTTTGTAGATGATTAATAAGTGATATGTTGAAAAGCACAAAAATGCAATAATTCAAAAACTATTTTCTTTTTTTAATTTAATAAATTATTGCTGTCAAGTGAATAAGTGTGTAAACCCTTTCTCTCATCAGCACAGACTTGTGTTCTGTGTGGAGTGTGTGGGATCTAGTGATAATGTGAACCAGTTTTACCCTCCGCTGAAGATCACATCAGGTGCAAAGTGCTAAAATACTCCATGTGTTTACCATCTTTACCCTCACCAGTCAGCCCTTACATTGTAGTACACACAACAAACATTCAAAACCTTTTGTGTAAACACATGAATAAATCATTTACAAATCTTTCTGCATCCCCTAATCTAAAGTGTAAACTACTCATCAGTTGTAAATGTTTTACACACTTGCCGGTTACAGGTTGTGTGGGTATACACACTGGTGGGGAAAATCTACGAATGATGAGTAAAACATTTACAACTGATGAATTGTTTACACTTCAGATTAGGGGATGCAGAAAGATTTGTAAATGATTTATTCATGATGTGATCTTCAATGGAGGGTAAACATTTCAATGACTGACATTTCAATTATTTAAAATAGATTAATAATATATTAACTAGTAACTTATTAACCATTAACTAAGGATCTGTTTGATTATTTCATGATATGCTATTTTTTTAAAGATAACTTATGACTGTAACGTGGAGTGAGAGGCGAGAGGCGAGCGGATCCACTTGCGAGCTTTTATTGATGGGACGAGACAGATACATGGTCGAACAGGCAGGGTCAAACAACAATGGCAGGCAGGTATAACGAAGGCGATGCACAATAGAAGTCCGTGAAACAGGCGAGGGTTGATCCGTGGCGAACGTAATCCGTAAGGGGCTGGGCTAGGAGAATAAACCAATAAACAAGAGCTAGAGTCCAATAGGCAGGCGGCGAACAGACGAAAACGGGGGAGCCAGGCGAGGGAACTAGGAACTAGGGAACAAGGAAACTAGGGAACAAGGAAACTAGGGAACGCTAACAATAGAAATACAACAACAACAATCCGTGACTTGCATGGGGAAAGACCGGGGCTTTTATAGTGCCGCTGATTGGTCACATGAGTTGACGCAATCAGCGTGATGCATGACGGGAGATGTAGTCCGGAGTGTGGTGCAACAGTCAGAGTGTGTGGATAAGGTGAGAGTGACATCTGGTGGTGAGCGGTCCGCAGAACACCGACCAGATTCGTAACAATGACAGATCTGTAAATTGTTAGCATATTACTTTTTGAATTTGTGAACGCATAGTAATGTTTTGTAAATTATTAGTTCATCATTATCTAATCACTTGTAAAAGATTTATAACTTAATCTACAATATATAGATAAAAATACTAACATATCACTTATTAATCGTTTATGAATGCATAGTCATGTTTTGTAAATGGTTAGTTAATTATTAGCCAATCACTTGTAAATTACTTGTAAATGAATTAACAAAACATACACAAATTGTTAGCATATCACTTAGTAATCTTTTATAAATGTTTTGTAAATGATTATTTCATCATTAACTAATTGCTTATAAATGACTTACGGCGGAACGTTATTATAAAGTGTTACCGATCGCTTACGAACCTATACTGAGAAACAGCAATACATATGACATTTCATATTCATTGTCACACACCGGTAAGAATGACTTTGGCTGCCTACAAATTGGCATACTTCCCTACTATATAGTAAGCAAAAACAGTATGGGACAAAAGAGGTATGTCTGAATTCACTGTATTCAGGAAAGAGTAGGAAAAAAGTACCCAGATGACCTACTACTTCCAGCGTGATTCTGAAGTGTACATTCGATGGGTACATTCATGAAAGACAGTGACATGATGCAACTGACACTGGTAGATCATGTGACAATAACAATATGATGCATGTACTATGTCCAGATTACATTCATAATACAAACATTCACACTATACAGAACATACTTTTTTAGCAGTTACAAAGCAATTACTTTTCCAAAATAAGTATCAAGAAAGCATTCAATTTCGGATGTATATATATGCATCCAAAATCAAATTGAAATTGAATGCATATATATATATATATATATATATGTAATGTAATATATACATGTATATATGTAATGTAGTGCAATTTGTGAAATGTGACGTACATTAACTGAACACTGTGTAAATATTTTTTCTTTATTTATTCCCTATATAGACCATACACATAAACATGCCCATTTATACATATCTCAGATGCTAGAGTGTTTAATAAATCCATTAGTTTAAATAATCTCTTTCACCAAACTTTCACCAGACTTCACCAAACCAAAATTAATTCAAAATTTTGTAACACTTTAGTACAGGGACCAATTCTGTGACCAATGTATGTTACATTAGCTGCACTGAACATCCTGCGAGAACACAAATGGACGAAACTGATTAGTTTCAGAAGTAGAGCAAGACATTGCTTTTGGATAATAGATTAGGAAGACAATCCTTTTTTCCACTGGAATAATAATGTGGAATAATACAGACTCAGGAGCAGTTTCTTTCCCTCAGCTGTTAGCCTACTGAACTCTAAATTTTGTGCGTGGCTATATCCCCACTGCACACTTATGATGTTTATTATTATGCCTCCTATTTTTGCACATTCCTTTGCATTTATCTCATAATGCCATTTGCACTGCATACTATACATATATGCATATCATATATATATATATATATATATATATATAGTCAGTATTTCTATGCTTATTCTGTATAATGCATCTACTGGGTTTATACCTCCTCTTTTGCACCTTTTATTTACAATCACTTGCATCGAGCTATCTGCTTCTGTACCTCAAACTCTATAAAAATTGTATTGTACATTGTATTGTATTGTATACACATATGTATATATTTAAATATTATAATAATTTGTATACTTTTGGCTTTTAGCACTTCTGGTTAGATGCTAACTGCATTTCATTGGCGCTGTACTTGTACTCTGCACCATGACAATAAAGTTGAATTTATTCATACAGTTGAATGAATTCATGAATTCACTTTTAATGTTAAGTCTTAGAATGAACTGCTTTTGTTGCAAATGCCTTTGGATAAAAGCATCTGCTAAATGAGTGAATGTAAATGAGTGAAATGCACCAATGTGTTTTGACATTCTTTCCTCTGATTAGGTTGGTTGTGAATTACATGAAATTACATTAGTGGGTAAGCATTTTTCCCCAACTTGCAGCCTAGCACACAGTTTATGCTAAAGAGCTTTCAAAGGCTTTGTTCCCATATTTCCAAAATCCCTTTTTAAAATTCTCCACAACTTTTTCTTGCATAGGAGCAACTAACGGCTCAGAAAAATTTGACACTAACTTCAAAAGACGTAAACACACTCATTCTCAGGCTTAGCACAAGTATGCAACACATTACATGTTACTGCCAGCATATAAACATACACCAAGACTATACAAAGAAAATCTAATTTCAGTAACACAATAAGGTTCTATTTGTTAACATTAGTTAACATGAACTGACAACAAAATACCTCTAAAACATTTATTAATCTTTGATAATGTTACCGAAACTTTACCAAAGTCAAAAGTTGTATTTGTTAGTATTATTTTAATGCACCAGAGTCAACATGAATTAACAACGAACAGTTTTATTTTTATGAACTAACCTCAACAAATATTAATACATACTTAAATGTTTTGCTGAATGTAATATTAGTTGATTCTCCATTCTAATGTTAACTTATGGGACCTTATTGTGAAGTATTATGCAAAAACTAAACACTTTAATAGACCTTTCTCACAACTTCCGTATTTTGCACCGGAAATACGCAATTGCTGTGGAAACCTATTTCCTCCCCGGTATTCCGGTAACCAGGTAAACAACAAAGATGGCGCAAGCATCGAGCAAGAGTTGTTGTAGCGTACCGGGCTGTTTTGTAATGCCCAAAAGCAGCCTTATTTATCTTTCCACTCCTTCCCTGCTACCGAAGAAGTAAGACGAAAATGGGCTATCGTCGCTAGCTGCTACACACAAGACGTTCACTTGGACCAAAGGCAGACAGTGAATGTCTCATTGTTTGTAACATCACGACCACGACTGTTATATTGCTTTAATAAAGTTGTACATGTTCTCTATATTATCCATACATAACCTTATAACCCTAGCCCTAGGTCTAAGTGGACACACTAATAATTTGCTAGCCTGATTGCTCTCTAACGTTAGCTACGTTACTTACCTTGAAAGTTATGGATTAGAGATGCGCGGATGAGCTCAAACGTCACCCGAATCCGCAGCATCAAATGAATTATCATCTGGACGTGACTCTCCACAATCTCTGATGAAATCGTTTGGGTGTTTGAACGCCTACTGGATCCTTGGACAAAAGTTTACAGGGGTTCACCCAGTTTAAGAAATTTTTGATCGTACAAATCTAATTGTTTTCATTTTTAATGTATTGTTTTCGTTATAATGTACTGATTCAAATTAGTAATCAGTAATTATTATTTTAATACTAGGCGTGCCTCCCTTGACATGCTCAGATATGAGCTTGACATGAACAGGCAGCAGATCTGGTGCTGGCGCGGACGGAGCGGGCGCATCAGGCACAATCATCAAATAAAGGAAGCTGGCGCCACGGTTCTCACCGTCTTTACTGGGTTTATTGAGCGAATATTTGCCTTTATTCACATACGATTTAATTAGAAATGGTGGCCTGTCATGATTTTGGCTAATGCAGGACACTACTGAATGATGCGCATCAGAGGGGAATTAGAAGTGGGTATATGCAAAGCCGACTGATAAAGAAATGGGTATACGCAGGTACTGTACACCACTGCATATTAACCTACTCAACAGCATTAACACAGGCGTAACTCCCTTCAAACTTTATCTGGAATGTCACCTTTTCTGTCACAATTTTTTGAACAGGCGAACAGACACACACACACACACACACACACACACAGTATTTAAAACAGGTTCATATTTTAGAAAATGTAGTTAATATTTGCGTCATTATTGATTTATCTCATCCACCCGCGACCCATCCGCAAATAATCCGAATGCATTTTTTTATTACCGGACCCACCCGACCCGCGGATATAACCGCCATCCGCGCATCACTATTATGGATAAACTCTTCGTGGAAAAATGTATATCCTTTTTCCAGTTTGTTCCTCTTTGTGACGGAGTTTTCCTCCACGATTTTTGTCACGTCGGCAAAGGTGATCTTTGGCAAACCCGTGAGGGAAGTTGTGTAGACTCTCTCCATTTTTAAATTACCCGGCTTTCTGCTGTGTTGACATTAGACAGGAAGTCTGCATACCCTGCGATTGCGTATTTCCGGTTTCTGTGAAAAAGGTCTATTTAGGGACCAATTATATTAAGCAGATGCTCAATCCATATTGGCTGTTCCTATTAAGTACATATTAATGTCTTATTCAGCATGACCATATTTTTGATTCCTTAATGCTTAAACCCCATTCTAAACTTAACAACTACCTTATTAACTATTAATAAGAAGCAAATTAGGAGATTATTGAGTTTAAAGTTGTAGTCGATAGTTAGTTAATAGTGAGATTTAGTCCCCAAACTAAAATGTGACCAAACATGGATTGTACAAATATTCATCTTTTGTAACTCAGGAGACTTAATTGTTTACAAATTTTATTGATAACAATTAATTGTTTATGTAAGTATCAATGCTGTCTCATATGTATGAACTACATGAGTTACGAAGTCAAATGAGTTTCTTTTACAGAGTAAGAGAAAATGAAGCAAGAGAGGACCAGAGGAAAAAAAAAGTAAGGTTAGATGGAGATAGATAAAAGCTGCTGTAAACAATAAATAAAGAAAGGATATTCAGGAGATTTAATTAAAGTCAATAAAACAAGGGACTTAAGTTACAACAATAAGACTGATTATGCAAACAGGACACAGGCGATTATCTACTGTCCCTGAGGGTGCCTGTGGAGAGACTTTTACATCCTCCAAAGGAACGTACAGAAATGAAGATCCCCTATCCTCGCAAGCTGCTCTATTTATATTAATAATCTCTTCATTTATACAGATTTCCCTCACTGAAGCCTTTCACCAGCTGCTTTGAGAAAACAACTAAAAAAAGAGTCCCCATACTGACGGATTATTTTATGGTCAAAATCTGATTGTAGCCCGTCTCCAAAACAGCCGTTGATAATGCAGTTTATTTCCACATGTGGTCTGTGTTGTTTTAGTATCCTATTCACTTAAGGGATTATGCAAACCAGGTAATAACACTAACACACCCAAAAATCCCTGCTGAAAGCGAGGTTGCGGTGAATGCAGCAGACCACTGCAATGATATTCAATACTGCACTCTACACTATGATCCAGGCTTTCAATCGGCTCTGTAGCTGAAAAGTAAGCCAAACTGCTAAAGTCAATAAAAACCACATTTAGAGGTAAGCAGAAACACAGTTATCACTCAGTGTCAGCAAACACTTGTTGAACCATGGATTAGATTAGGAAATAAGAGAATCCAGATTCAGATCTCTCAAATCACAATCTGGATGCATGTGATCACATTGCATTTATCACAGAAATGCTAACAGTTAATGTGGCAGTTGATGATGTTTTACTGATTAACCATATGATGCATCATTGGAGAAACTAATCTAACTAGTCACGACTGTTTCCCGAATCCATAGTAACATGCACTCTTAAAAATAAAGGTGCTTAAAAGGTTCTTCGAGGCAATGGCATAGAAGAACAATTTTTGGTCCCACAACCATTCAGTCAAAGGTTCTTTAAAGAACCATCTCTTTCTTACCTTTTTATAATCTGAAGAACCTTCTTTTGCCACAAAGAACCTTTTGTGAAACAGAAAGGCTCTTCAGACGTTAAAGGTTCTTTAGGTTCTTCTGTGGCATCGTGAATTAAGTGCTCAGATGCAAAACCAGCTAAAAGCCATCTTGGTCAGAAATGAGTAAATAATGATACTGAGTGAATGCTCCTGACACATATTATACATCCATCAAATACTTTTACAAATACTTCAAACTCGCTAAATTCCAGCCTCAGCCCAATCAGAAGTACCAGTACTTACATAGAAACCTATATAAAGTAGCCAGAAAGAAATGCTCATTTGAAAGAAAAACGTCAGATGGATTTAGAGGCTTTTGCATCGGAACTCTTCATATATATAAATATATGAGAAAGTCAAAAAGTGTTAAATTGTGCCCCGCTTTCCCCTATTTAAGCAGTTGATACTAGCTTTAAGCTGTAGGTGCATGTTCGTATAATCCTACCAATCAGCAGTAAAGCACTAAATAAATGTCTGCCTTCTCTTTTCTCTTCTCATTTCCTCTGAATCTCCTTTCACCCAAATCCAATTTCCTTTTAGAGTTTGGTCAAGGACAGAACAGTGAGCTATATGAGTCAATTACAGCATATCAAACTCTGTTTACCCTTTCCACCTCCCATTTATAGACACTATATGACCTCATGAAATACTGATACAAATATCTGACAAGTCAATAACCTCTTTAGCTGCACACCGAATAGTCTGGAAATGAAATCAATTAAAAGTGTGGCATGTGTAATTAACCTGCTTCTCTCCTCAATATAGAGACCAATTAATGGGACCACTACTGTTAAATAAGCAATAGACTGCAATTTTTTCCTTTAAAACCGCAATTAGTGGAGTTTAAGCCGAACAGTATATACTATTGCTTACAAAACCCTAGCTCTTAGTAGAAGTATAAAATGTGCAACAGAAAAAGAGGTGTGTGATTACTTTCCTGAGTGATCAAACTTGATGATAAAACTTGAAGATTTGAAATTCCTGGAGACCTACACTGACAAGATCCCATAGAAATACGTACGTATTTTATGAGTAGGTACAATATGGGTTGTACAAAAATGTATGTTATGTAGGGGAAAGATAAGCATAAAAGGTGCACCATAACCTCTAAACATAACCATCACTGGACCGCAAGGAGATCTGGCAAATTCATGAGCCACCAGTTCACCATAACATAAAATAATTACGAACTGCAATGAGATTCTGTTGGACTTCAGTTGTTGGAGTTAGATGAGAATTAGAGTATTTAGTGATTTCCAAGTCAAAACTGAAATAACAATAACATCCTGATTATAAATTATTTTGGACACATCAACAGCAATTTTAACAGCACACTGAGTTGCAGTTCAAGTACTCAAATGAATTTGTGACAGATTTAATTTAATGACTGATTCCCCGGTGTCTGTCACTGTTAGTCTCAGGATTTTAAAGGTCAGTAGATAAATACATGAATCAGCAACTGAATGTGAAGTATGACTCACTGGTCCAAAGCACTATGAAAGGTTTTGGGCTGTAATTTGACCTAATATAGACCTGCAGTAATATAACTTTGTTTTATTAAAACATAATTGCAGCTTTTACAAGAGTATTACTCTGCTTTGACCTTTAGACATAAGCCATGACCCTACAGAGCAAAGCAGGAATGGAAGATGGATGGACATAAAATTGCAGCTGTATGTCAGTGGGTGTATATAAATAGCAGAAGCACATTTGTTTGTATTTTGCAAGCCTACAATTGTAGACGCTTCCTCTGTGTTAAATACGTTAATAAGTATTTCATAAAATGGTGGGTCACTACAGTAAATAAATGGTGTAATGCAGTTGTGGTCTTTGCTACTGTATGTTTCAGTCCTTTCACTTGATCAGAAGGGGCGTCTGCAGCTCATGTTAACATTACCAGTCATTGCTGCATCCACAGAAAGGAGCTTCTCACACCTAAGGCTCATAAAATCATCAGTAGGGTGGATACACTGAATAAATCACAATAAAATGTGGTTAAAAAGGTCACTGAGAAAATATAATTTTGTTTTTTCTGATCATTTACTAGTAATTTTTGAGTGAAAAATGTTCCTGTACCAGTTTTTGTTTTCCAGTGCATCTACATTTTTACACTTTAATCTAGAGAGTACTGTAGTTTATTCATTCATTCATTCTGCATATAGCCAAATCTCTTGGTATGATGTTATTTCTCTGTTTACCTTAAAAGTTTACCATTGTTTACCTCAATGGATGATTCAGTGTTGTTAAGTGCTTATAGTGAGTAATTCCATGGTGTTTGCTGATTTATTCTTGTGCACCGGCAGCTTGTTTGTCTCTTCGCACTGAATACACTGTACTGGTGTACAGTTGTTTTGAGCCTCTTTTCTTGTTCTTCTCAAATTGAAAATGCCTCCTCTGCTGACAACCTCGATGTAAGTGATAGAAGAAACAATATTTTATAAATTTATGGGATTATTCTTAACTTAAAATGGTCTAAAATGACCTTAAGTCAATAGAAGGGTTAATGCAGGTGACTTTAAGGGTTTCTTCACTTTGTGCCCAAAATTCTCACTGCTTTGCAAGATCAACAAATCCATCATGACTCAATTAGGACCATTTTAAGCAGTGGTTAGAGCTTATAGGAGGTATAGGTAAGCTACTTCTTTGTATATATTCCTGTGCGCTGACAGGTAAACAACTACAATGATATAACCTAAAATATTAGTATATTTGTTTAAACACCAAATTCTGATTTTTAGACCCCTGATCTTGCTCATTTGTGTAACTCAGAGTTCAAGAGATGGTTGCTTGTAGCTTTATTCAGTCACTCGGCACTGTGCACAGAAGAAAACACAACATTACCATGCACACCTGACTAACCTCAAAAAAAATAAAAAAATAAAATAAAATAAAATAAATAAATAAAATCACACCCTGCTGACAGTGGCATGGAAACACATTTTTAAAACCTTTTATGTTTGTAACCATCTACAACATAGTTCATTCACCAAAAATACATTTGAATTTCATTGTATAAAAAGAAACTTTCAAATAGTTGGCCAATTCTTTTTGTGTTTCACATAAGAACTAGTCATATGTATGTGTTTGAAACAACAAGAGGGAGATTAAATTATGACAATACTCATTTTGGGGTTTTTGGAAAGGGACAAAAGCAAAACCAAACATATTGGTATTTTTTCCAAAAATTCCATCTAGGCAGATGAGGCGCCAAATGTAACGTGATCTTGTGGACTGAATGAATTACCAAAATCATGAGTGTCCAAAAATCCACATTCTGCATTCCTGTTCTGCGGGATTAAAAAAAAAAAATCATCTTAACACAGATTTGGAACAGCAAGAAGGTGAAAAAATTATGACAATTTTCTTTTTTAATGTTTCTTGCAAGCACTTCAGTCCCATTACTTATTATTATCGTTTCATTCAAGATCTGTCAGTGACATTAAAGAGTTTTCAGAGACATTTCAAAGACATTTCTCACTCTAATCCTGAGCCCAATTCACAGCATTTAATTCTCAGACAGCTGCATGTAGACCTCATGTCCATCATACTATACTCCTGCGTGCTTTAAAGTGGACAGTTTGCTTTCACACAGCCTCAGCACACCAGACTGACACTCACAGATCAATCAAAGATGAATGGCAGTAGAGAAGAGACGTCTGATGTTTGATGAAACTCGACATCCAAGCAGGATCTGAGCATTGTTGCACTCCGGGGCAAATGCCAGTTATCTATTCCTGTCCGCCGCCACCTCAGCAGATGACTGTCTTACAGTGAAGTCAAGCACTGTGTCTCAGCTTGCAGAGCGCTGGTGTTCTGCCAGACCAGTGTTTGTTTTGCTCTTTGTTCTGTGAATCTGCTGCTGTAATGCCATGGGCCAACATCAGAGCACATGAATAAATCACCAGATCACCAGAGGAAAAGGCTGTTTGAAAACAATTTTACTTCTGTAATATCATGTATTCTAGAGTGAAAACAATAGGTGATGTCAGCCAATCATCTGATGAATCTGGAATCAAAAATTTGTTTGCGATTCAAAACGTATTTTTCGATGCAAAAAGAGAATTTATGAAGAATGAAATGTTGCATCATTGTGCATTTGTAGCTTCAAATGTGCAGGCTTCACACAATTTCTGACATTCATCTTTCAGTAAATGCCTGGGCTGAGTTATAAAATTGCTGCTATAACTCCTAGAAAGAGGCTGTTGCCACTAATACATAGGTTTAATCTATATATTCTAGTGGAAGCACTAATATTTATTTCCTATGCAAACTATTATTAAACCATGTAAATGAGAGTTCCAGGGAAAGTAGAAAATTGCTCAATTATATTTATATAAATATAAATATTCAAAATATAAATATTCAAATCTACATTAATATTTATCCAAAGCGACTTACAGATGAGGACATTTAAATGTATTCATTAAAAATATGCAAATAATTTATATTAAATACTAATAACTTTATTAACATAAGTGGTCCTAAGTGGTCAGTAGGCCCTGTCTAGTATATATCACACATCTAGTGTAGCTCTTGATCTGGATTTGCTTCTGTACTAACAGGAAGAATCATCTTGACATTGTGTGTGTGTGTGTGTGTGTGTGGATGGGTTTGTGTGTACATGAAAGAGACAGAGGGGGTCAGAAAGAGATTTCCTTGTCAGCTCTGCCAAAAGCAGGTTCTTCAGCTCTTCACTTTGTGTCTGCTTCATGCGCTGTTAAATCTGCTGAGGGGAGATTACTCTGAAACTCCTGCTGACTGCAAGCAAATCATTAGCAAATAAAAACAGTGTTAAACTGTCTAGTTAAGGCAGCTAATGAATGTTGGAAGTGGACTAATGTTCAAACAGCATTGACCATCATTACAGTAATTAAAACATTAACTGACTTCAACACATATTAATGGCATCATTTGCATCTAGAAATACAAATTAGGGTTCACAATTAATCTCTGAAGTGATTATTTATTTATTTATTTATGATTTTTGCTTTTGCAAAGGATAAAAACTACTGGTCAATTTAGTAATAAAAATGTTTTCAGCTTAGTGGAAATTAATTATCATGTACATGCACAGAGTAAAGACTGCATTCAAACTCATTACTTGGTGTAAACCCATATGAAGAGTTTACAGCCCGCTGCTGTGTAGCAAAAGTGTGGGTGTGATTACTGAGCTGTGATGTGGTGCTAAAGTCAGCAGAAAAAAAAAACAAAAAGAAAAAAAAACACTATGAAAATGCACTTCAAACCTATTTATCACCACTTTTTTTTTTTGGAGAATAGAAACCAAAATAAAACAGAATAAAGAATAAAACCAAAAAATAAAAAAGGCAATGTAACCCTTCAGATGTGTTACAGACCTCAGTCCCATCACACCTTGTCACATTAATATTTTTGCAAAAACATAGGGAAGACAATTGAAGAATGAAAGCATTTCTTGCTAATTACCATCTGACATGTTAAGGCAGGGTTGCCAACTCTCACGCATTTGGCGTGAGACACACGCTTTCAGGCTCTGTCTCACGCTCTCACTCTTCCGATGTAAATCTGACGCCCAATTTGGCAACCCTGCTTGCGATTTTAAACAAGTTTCAGCTTTCAAATGTTGTAAGTTTTAATACTAAATTCAAACGATAAATACCGTTTTGGCGTACTTAATGTGGCGTAAATCGTAAAATGTAGCGCTTCAGTTAATGCCAGAGCCATTGAAAAACAGAGCTGCGACAAACTTTGACCACGTGGTCACGTGATTCACGGAGCTCTCAAAACAAACCAGCGCTGACAGTATATTCGCATGTGTTTACAGACGACAGCTTCACTATACAGGTATTTGCTGCAATTTTGGTAAATATTACAGCATGTTATGCATTGATTTTTACGTCGATGACATTTACAGTATAATTTTATTTTGGAGAGGCTACCCTTACAAAAATCGAACATGGTTTTACTACAAATAAAATATATTTGCTACTATAGTGGTACAAATTAGCCATGGTCTTGCTACACTAACCATATAGTTTAACTATGGTATTTGTAGTAAAACTATGGTTATACGAATGGTAATCAATGCACCAACAAACATGGTAACTACACTTTTATTATAATAAAAGTATTATATATACATTACATTATATATATATATATATATATATATATATATATATATATATATATATATATATATATTTCTATTACGTATATTACAATTAGTTTAGTATTTAAGGTTAAATAGAGAAATGGGTTTTAAATTCCAATGCAAAGAGGCAAATTAGAGTCACTTTGTGGTCAGAAAAAAAAAAAAAAAATCATTTGTAATGCCATGCTTTACCCACTAGGTACCTGCATGGCTCTTTACTAAATATGCATGTATCTAGAATATTGCAGGTCATACCTGCTTACTCATTTTAAAGTTTTTCATTTGAATAAATATTTAGAAATGATTAAACACTATATTTTTAAATGTGAAATTAAAAAAGTTAATAACTTACATCCTTCTTTAATGATACTCGAAAAAGTACACACAATGAATGCAAGGAAATACTGAATTTAAACCAAGTTTACAATGGTGCTAAAAAAAAGCATTCAGCTGCATTTTTATCCCCTTATACGTACAGTATATAGATATGGAATCGAGATCGCCACCACCCGTCACCCAACCCAACCCCCCACTCCAAAACAAAAAAAAATCTCACTCCAAGCTGAACTTAAAAGTTGGCAACCCTGGTTGAGGACTAAAATAAAATTGTGGTTTTAGTTAAACTTCTAAATTAAATAACAATATATTTTACAAAAAATAAAGATACCATAGACACAATTTGTGTATTTTTAGCTTCAGTTCTGTAAAAATGTGAAAAATATGATAAATGTAACTTATTTGTTATCATTCAATTATTATCAGACGCACATAAACAGTAAGTATATGTTTGTTTTAGTAAAGGTTCTTTATGGAACCATTTAGACAAAAAAGGATCTTCTGTGGCATCGTGAAGCACCTTTAATTTTTAAGAGTGTAAGCAGAGGGAATGTATAACACTGTTCATCATCTTGATATGTAACACAACGTAAGCTATATTTAATATAATAGGATGTAAATATAACATAACTTAACATTTTATACAAACATATTAATTGCAAATGGTATCATCATAACAATTCGAGTACAAAAAATGTTTTTGATGAATGATTTTGCTTCTGTTTCTAGCTTCTAGGAGGCTGCTGGAGTGACATTTAAGGACTGCTTTACTAGACACAGAGAATCAATCTGCTTCCTGCCGTCATGAGAGCAGGATGATAAATTACCCTGCGGAGACCTCTGATCTCTTGTTAACTTCGGGGTTGGAAAGACTGTCTGCTACAAGACGGGGAAAGTCTTATAGAAGCATTTTGACAGAAGTAAGTCTCAAGGACTCTAAATACATTGCTGTGATAATAGTTTTAATGAAATGCAAGTGCAAACTTTTAATCCTAATGAAAACTGAGAAAAATAGACCATAGTAAAGTATACATGTAAACAGTATACTGACATGTTCATCATAAATTGTTGTAAGTTGAAAAATGATTAATGTGATGTATCTGAAATTGAAAATACTTTTGTTTGTACACCATGTCCTTAATTTGACCTGAAATATGACATTTAACTGGCTTGACATATTTGCCTCGAAACCACTTTACAAAATGAATAAATGAAATTCATTGAGAAGACTGAATGTCACATGACGTCTCAGCCTACAGTTGAATGATTATGACTAGCATGACTTCTGCAGATGTTACTGATGACAACATTTGTCAACTCAGAGAAACATTTGTTGCTCTCTCATGTCTTGTGTTATCTTCAGTTGTGTTTATAGAAGTAACTTTGTCTCGGACAATTGCTTATTTACAGTAAAACAGACAGTAGGGCTATTGTTAATATGTAACATAACAAATAGCTCAGATCATGTAGCTGGACCAGTTTATATTGAGTGTCCTTAAATAGTATGTACCTACATCTAAATTAATAATTTGATAAAATGCATGTTAAATGTTTTTGCACCTGTAATTCATGTCTTATCATTTCTTGTAATTGATGTACTTCATGAGGAGTTCTGAGAGTTTGATGCATCTTGAAAGCTCCAGCTTTTCTACAATTCTGTGATTCTCAGGAGGTTTGATCCATGGTCAGCTTTCTTTCTTTCTTTCTTTCTATAGACAACAAATGTCTCTGATACAGATATAATGTGTCATAAATTAATCATTTTCTGTGAAATCTTTCCCAACAGCTCTAAAATATTTATTAATTTATTTATTTAAAATATAAAGTATTATAATCATCAAGTTTATCAAAGTGTATTTGGGTAAAGTCATGTAATTTGTATTTGATTTGTTATTAATGATATCTCTTCTCATTATGTATCAGTAAAGTTTCGTCTCTTTCTTTCTTTAGAAGTCAGATCAAACCAGACCACAAAAGTACATCTTCTTCCTCCCATGATCATTTACATAATCGTCTCGCACACAGCATGTATCCTGTCTTCAGTCGGGCCATCGCACATATTCATATTCAGAACTCAGAATAATCCATCACTGACATCAGGGGTTCACTAGTTTTTTGGTTGTTCGGAAGGGCTTACCAGCTCCTAAGCTGCAGTGAAGTTTAATTAGCGGAGTGAGATATCTACTCTTAATTAACTTCAGAAGGAAACAGCCATTCAGCTCCAGACCTGAGCTCTGTCTCTAATGAGCCCATCTGTTTAAAAAAATACATACTGATCAGAAATCAAACCGGAATTCCACCGAAACTGAAATCAAGATAAGCTGTCAGCTGAGAGAAAGTAGAGAAGAAACACTTGGCTGTTAAAAAGAAACTTTCTAAATGGGCTCTGTGACTGCTAAACAAGTTTTGACCTAATCAGGGTTATTGGAGAATAACATAAATAATATTATAAACTTATTTCTAGCAAGAGCAAGAATATGACTCAGAAGAAGGGAAAATAAAGCAGAGCGTTCTGAATTAAATAACATACTCTTGGGCTAGAGCTGGTTCGCTAACAACTGATGCATGACTGTTACTCCTCAGAGTCTTTTTATGGCTTTTGCTTCTGTGCATTATGTACAAATAGTGTTAGTACCACTTGAGGCTCATAATGAAGTTTTATCACACCTAAAATAACCTTCTCTATGCCTGTAATCCACTTCTCAAGATGCAGAAGGGATTTCATTGTGTCCGAAAGTGTCTCCATCCCCCAAACATTTCTGTGTGGAAAAATACCTTCGTATATGCTCTACTGATTCCCAATGCATTATGTGACATTCACATCAAAGTAACTGTCCCCTGACAATTCATCTAGTGCAGTTGTTTCTAACCATGTTCCTGGAGGCCCCCCAACACTGCATGTTTTCTATGTCTCCTTAATTAAACACACCTGATTCAGATCATGAGCTCATTAGTAGAGACTCAAATACCTGAAATGGGTGTGTCAGACAAAGGAGACATGCAAAATGTTCAGTGTTGGGGGGTCTACAGGAATGTGGATAGGAACCACTGATCTCTGTGATTTAGTTACAGTAACGCTTTAGATTAGGGAACACATATTCACTAATAACTGAGTTTTACCTCAATAAACCTCATACATTTATGAAATTTTTAAACAAAATAAACAACATGTACGATTTATTTTCACACTGCAAAATGTGTTGCTCCATAAATGTTCAATATAAACGTATGTATTTTCTGCAATTATGCACTTTAGGCAAAGTGAAAAGCATGTTTTTTTTTTTCTAAGGGAGTGCATTAAGCCCTGTTGTACCCTACTAATAAACAGGTAATATGCTAGTAAAATGCATTCTAACAAGCAACTAGTTAATATTGAGAACTGGTCCCTAATCTAAAGTGATATACCTTAGTTAGAAATAACGTGCCAGTGCTTAGGGAACACATACTTCTATGGTGGCCCGAGTTTGAACTTCCAAAATGCAGTTTAAATGCAGCTACAAACGATCCCAAATGCGGTTGTAAACGATCCCAGCCGAGGAAAGAGGGTCTTATCTAGTGAAAAGGTTGGTTATTTTCATAAAAAAAAAAAAATACAATTTATATACTTTTAAATGTCAAACACTTGTCTTGTCTTACCCTGCCTGAACTGTTTTTGTTCCGGTTCATGACAGTTAGTGTATGTCGGAAAACTACGATCTCATGTTCTCCCTCAACTTCAACATCTTTCTACATCACTGTTTTACCTTTTTTGTTAAGGGTGTTTGATCTTCTTTGCATGTTCACTTTGCAAAGACTGTGTCGGTACTTCTGCAGTGATGTAGGATGATTTTGAAATGATTTTTGAAGTTGAGGGAAAAAATACGATTGGAGTTTTTCGACATACCCTAACTGTCTTGAGTCAGAATACACAGAGTTCAGGGAGAGCAAGACAAGACAAGCATTTGAGATTAAAAACTGTTTAAAGTGTATTTTTTTTAATGAAAATAACCGATCGTTTTGCTAGATAAAACCCTTCTTCCTCAGCTGGGATTATTTACAACCACATTTGGGATCGTTTGAAGCCTCATTTAAACTGCATTTTGGAAGTCAAAATCGGGGCACTGTATCAGTCCATTATATGGAGAAAAATGCTGAAATGTTTTCCTCAAAAATGTCTTTATTGATGAAGAAAGAAAGACATGAACATCTTGGATGACAAGGGGGTGAGTACATTATCTGTAAATTTTTGTTCTGGAAGTGGACTTCTCCTGTAAGGGATCTGGAATATGATCAAAAGTAAGTGTAAAAGGCACAATAATTAACATGATAACTAATAGAAGGCTGACTTTTCCATTTGCTGACATGACATTGTTAGATTCAGATGGTTAATATCATATATTATGTTTGGTGTCCATCTTAGAGATAATCACCACGTTTAGAATGAAACCATCATAGCATATATAATATAGGATCTCCTTCAGTGGTTTCAGAATCTTTACTTTTTAAAATTATTTTGTTTCTGTATTTTAAAATATATGTTTTATATTAACATATCTTTATGACAGTATGTTTATTGAACACAAGCCCTTAAGCCATTTTGTACCCTAATAATAAACAGCTAATATGCTAGTAATATGCATGCTAACAAGCAACTAGTTAATTTTGAGAACTGGTCCCTAATCTAAAGTGATAGCTTAGTTAGAAGTAACATGTCAGTGCTTGCATCTGTGTGTCATGTGTATGTGTTTGTAATGGATGTGTGTTCTGGTTCACATATGTTCATCATAAAAGTGAAATCAGTCACCCACCTGACCCATTCAAAACATAGCACAAGCACAGAACAGCTGTATGCTGACAGACACTCGTGTTACATAACCTCTCAGATCTGCATATGCATATGCTGGCCTGATTTACTTAAAGTAAAGGAATTTGCCAAATTGATGGCATGAACAAAAAGGTTTTGCTTAATAAATTCATTATTTGAGGTGTGCCTACAAATACACACTAAATTAAATCTCACTGAAAATAGCAACCACGGAGTGATTTACCAATCTTGAAAGTCATTTTAGAAACAGTAACTAAGCAAATTAGTAACTCACAAACTGAAAAGCAAAGAGTGTCTTAATTCACAACAGCCCATGCTGTTTTTGTGACAAAACAGAGACTTTTAGATCAGAGAATACATTCAATTATTTATTGTGAGCAATTTATTTGAAATTATGTAACACTTTTTAATGGTCCCCAACAAACATTAAATTGTCAACTTATTCTATTAACCCTAACCTAACAGTCTACTAATACTAGTGCTGAGAGTCGACTTGTAATTGCAAAGCTATTTATAGTCAGTTACCTTAGTTTTTTTATTTCTAAAGAGGACAATCAAAATAAAGTGCAACCCAAAATTCTACATTTAAAACTGAAAATATTGTTATATTCATTATACCTCTACGAAAAACACTCCTGCAGTATTTCAATCTCGTGGGCACTGCTGTTTGCCAAGCACGTTGCCAAATGACATGCATCTTCAAAATACTTTGAAAAATGTTTTCAATGGACTTTCAAAATTGTCTTTGTTTAAGAAACCATGAAAATATACTCTTTTTTTCTCATTTGATTTAGTTGAGTTATTTTTGCATTACTGTAAACACAGTGTCATTAGCATCACCATCACAGTTTTCCGCCTGGACCAGAAATTCACAGACAGCTTTTCTAGTTCATGAAATCACCCACATGCCAACAAACCACTGAGAATCTGCAACAATAAGGATGATTCATAGCGATAGACAGCAGGCGTCAAAGCTTTTGTGGAACTAATTTTCTCAAATTGCTTTGGTATGCATTTGCAGCTGAAGTATATATTCTCTAGATGGCACAGGGTGGTAGGTACTTAAGCAATCACATCATTCACTACATGGCACAAGTTGGTTGGTCTCTTTCATTGAGCTTGCTTTCTTAATGCTTAAACAGTTTGGTTCCTTGTTTGCTGTAAGCGTGTCTTGTAGAACTTTATCAGAAACCCTCCACCTCCCCCAGGTCCACCTGTATAGATCTTCTAAGGGTAATTCAATGTAGGGTAACTGTGCAGCAGCAGCAGCATGTCTGTGGATGGATCAGCAAGTCTCTATATTTGCTTCACTGCAGCAATAATTGCCAGCAGGTGTAATGTAGCAGATGTATTCTGCTGAGACCAAACACATTATCATTGTCATGTCCATTAACATACTAAACTATTCTGAGAGTTATCATGATTGAAATGTATCATGATTGAAAAATAATTGTACTTTTTACATTTTTATTGAGTACACCGAGTAATGGTTAACACTGTAGGGTGTGAATCCTTGAATTTAGAGCTTAGATCATCCTGTAGGAGCAAAATCTCCATCAGTTATTTTCTGTAGCTGCTTATAAGACTTTTGTTCAGTAGCTAAATACAGTGCCCTCCACTAATATTGGCACCCTTGGTAAATATGAGCAAAGACGGCTATGAAAATAAATCTGCTTTGTTTATCTTTATGATCTTACATTCAAAAAATTCACAAAATGCTAACCTTTCATTGAAGTAAAACAATTAAAAGTGGGGGGAAACTTACGTTATGAAATAAATGTTTTTCTCATATGCATGTTGGGCACAATTATTGGCACCCTTAGAAATTATAATGAGTAAAATATCTCTGAAGTATATTCCCATTCATATTTGCATTTATTTAGCACACTAGAATGATTAGGAGTATGATATTGTCCAGCAATAACTTCCTGTTTCACAGGATTATAAATATGAGGAGCACAAAGGCAAAATTTCCTTAATCATCCATCACAAGGAATAAAACCAAATGTGCAGAACAAGATTGTTGAGCTTCACAAAATAGAAAATGGCTGTAAGAAAAGAGCTAAGGAATTGAAAATCCCAATTTCCATCATTAGGACAATAATTAAGAATTCCAATCAACTAAAGATGTTACAAATCTGCCTGGAAAAGGACGTGTGTCTATATCGTCCTAATGCATGGTGAGGAGGAGAGTTTAAGTCTCCAAAGATTCTCCAAGGATCACAGTAGGAGAATTGCAGAGATTAGTTGAGTCTTGGGGCCAAAAGACTAAAAAAAAAAAATTCAAACAGCCCCTACGTCACCACATGTTGTTCAGGAGGGTTTTAAGAAAAATCCTCCTTGCTCATCCAAAAACAAACTCCAGCATATTCAGTTGTCAGACACAACTTGAATTTCAAATGGGAATGGCTTCTGTGGTCAGATGAAACTAAAAAAAGAGCTTTCTGGCAGCAAACACTCAAGATAGGTTTGGTACAAAAAGTACCCCATGCCCACGGTTAAATATACTGCTGGATCTTTAATGTTGTGGGCTTGTTTTTCTGCCAGAGGTCCTGAACATCTTGTTCAGATACATGGCATCATGGATTCTAGCAAATACCAACAGATAAAAAATGTAAACCTGACTGCATCTGTTATACGTTCTATAATGAGCTGTGGTTGGATCTTCCATCAGCACAGTGATCCAAATCAAACATCAAAATCAACATAAAAATGTGTCACTGAGCATAAAATGAAGCTTGTGCCATGGCCGTCCCAGGTGCCTGACCTGAACCCTATAGAAAATGCGTGAGGTGAACTGAAGAGAAGAAGCACCAGCATGGAGCTGGGAAACTGAAGGATCTGAAGAGTTTCTGTATGAAGGAATGGTCTCTGATCTCTTGTCAGGTGTTCTCCAAACTCTTCAGGCATTAAAGAAGAAAACACAGAGCTGTTATCTTGAATAAAGGACAGTGCAATAATTGGGTGCCAATAATTGTGGTCAACATGAACTACAGAAAAACATTTATTTCATAAAGAGATTTTCCCCCTGCTTTCCATGGTTTTACTTAAATGATAGGTTAGAATATTGTGAATTTTTTGAATGAAAGATTAAAAGGATAAACAATGCAGATTTATTCTTACAGCCACCTTTGCTCATATTTACCAAGGGTGCCAATATTAGTGGAGGGCACTGTATGTTTGAATCTATTAATATTTCTGGGTTGTCGTGATACCTCCCTTTAGGTTATGCAACATGATTTGAATTGGCTTCAGCCCAAAGTATACTTCATTTTGTACGTGTACACTAGCGTATAGCCCTTCAAAGTATACTCCATTTGATGTAGGCAATCAACACATGCAACCTAGAAAGCTTCATCTATGTCCAGCATCTGCTGTATTTTTCTCCAGAATTTATGACCGATAAAAATATCTTTGTACTCTTTTAAACCAAATCTGGGCTCCTCTCACACAGGTGCTCCTAAATGAGGCCTTCTGTTGTTGTTGTAGTCTCCACTATTTTGTTCTGTCTTTTTAGTTTAGTTTTTTACTGTGAAACAACAGCCTGGGCCAGTGCTGCCACCTTGTGGAACAACTGAAGGTAACACTTTAATATAGGGAATAATTCTCACTATTAACTAGTTACTTATTAGCATGCCTATTATTAACATATTGGTTGTTTATTAGTGCTTATAAAGCACATATTCTGCATCCCTAATCCTATCCAATACCTGAATTTAACAACTACCTTACTAACTATTAATAAGCAGCAAATTAGGAATTTATTGAGGCAAAAGCAGTAGTTAATGGTTTGTTAATAGTGAGAACTGGACCTTAAAATAAAGCGTGACCCAACTGATTAGTGCAAAACAAATTCAATACGCATATGAGACTTGCGCGTACAAAAATTGGGTGGTGCACATAATATTCTAATGACGAAATTTGGATCACATGCACTTTATGTGGACACTTGCATACACGCAAAAAATGAAGTATACTTTGGGCTTTAAGGTCAGGAGTCAGGAAAACACACATTTTCTTATTTTTCAGCCATTCTTTAGTCAGTATTACTTTAGAGCTTGAAGTCATGAACTGCTGCCCTGACATTCTCCTGTATAATGTCTTGATACACTACATAATTCAGTGATGGTAAAGTGCCCAGATCCTGAGGCAGCAAAACAACATTAAACCATGATGCTCCTCCACCATGATTCAAAGCTGAGATGAGGCTTTTGAGTTGTTGTGCAGAGACCTTTTACTGTAAACAAAACGCTGTGCATCTTTGCCAAAAAAAAAAAAAAAGATCTCTGATGTCCACAGAATAATTTCCCATAACTGTTGTGGAACGTCATACTTCTTGCATTACTAAAACTTCTGCAGTTTGTAGTGCTTTCTGGAGGGCTTTTGCTGTCGTTGGGATTGAAGCATGACTCAGACTATGCTTTTTTGTTAGTCTGAAACTGTGACTTAGATAAAGATCATAACATTTTATTAGTAATCAGTGCAGAAATTTTGATATCTCCAAAGGTTCACAAACTCATTTTTCCACAACGTATATATAAACACTTCTTAATAAAAGGGAGTTTAGTGAGAGCTGTAAGTAGCTATAATCAGGTACATTTATCACACACAAAAAGCAATTATTCTTAGTAAATAATTGGACATAATTTGAACTGCTCAAGCAATTAGCACTCTTTATTTGGGATCTTAGCAATTCAGGCTTTAGTTGCTTAGCTGCTGATAAGTGTCAGACACACTCTGGAGTTTGGAGGACACGTGTCCAAACAAACCACACAGCCTCTCATTTCAAACGCTGGCCCCTTCTACACATATGAGAGCAACAGGATTGTGATGAACCCTCATTGCAGGACTAACTTTAGCAGTTGGTAAGTGTGGCATGAGAAAAACTCATGGTGTTATTTTAAGCTATGCCTTCAGCGATCAACCAAATCCCGCTGGGTGTTTATCAGTCAGTGATAAACCAAATCCCATCAGTACCCCATCCTCATAGCAAAGCAGTGCTAGAGAAATTTTTCACAATAATGCATACATAATGTATATATAGCCTACACACATTTTGTTCTGTCTTCTTAGAATTCATGTACATTTTTTTCCCAAAAAAATGTGATTCCAAGCTGCATCTGTTTTCAACTTGAAATATAATTTCTAATTCATAATGAAGCTTCTCTTACATTTGACTGGCTAACAATGTCCAAAACACACACAGTGATTGAAAAAAGCAAAGTGACAGGTGCTCCACTCCACAGACTTTGGAAAAAGGATTTTCTGTGGACTTAGCTAATAGTTTTGTCAGGGGCAGGGGTTGGGTAATTGGAAGCACTAAAAGTGTGATAGACACATCAACCCTGCTGAAAAAAAAAAAACGGCTAAAACCAGTCTAGGCTGGTTGACTGGTCTTTATTCTGGTTACTGGGTGACTGATCTCACTTTACTGGTTAGCTGGTTTTAGCTGGTCTCCCAGCCTGGCTAGGCTGGTCAGGCTGGTTTTAGTTGTTTGCAGCCTGGCCAGCCAAGGAAGTGACCAAAACCCCTCTAAAACCAGCCTGCTGACCAGCTAAGACTGGCCTGGATGACCAGCTAAAACCAGCCAACCAGCTTAGGCTGGTTTTAACTGTTTTTTTTTTTTGTTTGTTTGTTTTTTTTTTTCAGCAGGGAAGTCCTGCAAAAACAAAACTTTTCAGGACTTACATGTAGTAAAAGTCATCTATTAATAATTAATTTGATGATCTCACAACTCAGCCAAGAGAGTGCTGATATACCACTCATTCATAAAGCATGTCCGCTCATTTAAACACTATTATTATGTATATGTGTTGTCACATGGACTCCTAGTCCACTTATGCTGACAAAATACCAGGGTGGCCAAGACATTGGCTGACAGCTGGGGGTGACATCAAGTGTGTGTTTGTGTGTCATTAGTCCACCATACACACACCTTGTGTATTACAGATGATCTAACCAACATATTTGCATTGATTCATCCATGTGGTTATTAAAATTCCTGCACATACAAATAAACCCAAAGTTCTCACAAGCTGCATGCATTCAATCCTCCATAGAAGATATCCATAGATATAAATACCCCTGAGCCCACATGTGTGTGTGTGTGTGTGTGTGGTTTGAACACAATGGTTCAGGGGCCACAGTGTACATGACAGTAAATATATTGCACCACAGCTGATCCTTTCTCAGGATATAACATCTAACTTTACCCTACATTAAATCCAAGAAGAGAAATGTGGGGAAAGAGGGTGGAGAGAAGCAGTGAAACAGATGAAGACAGATACAGATAAATGAAAGAGCATGAGAAAGAGAGAGAGGGTGGAAATAGCTTGTGTTCTTGCTGTATAGAACTGACATCAAAGCAAAGTGACAGGTACCATTGCGCAGAGCAGCAAACGCCCTGGGTGAAATCTGACACACAAATCTCATTTCGCACCCCACTCTGTCCATCTCTCTCGGATTCATCCATACGTCAGCTAGCGGCACACATTCAGAGCATGCTAAATATTATATTCCCTTTCCTTGTTAATGCAAACCCCACCACCAACAGCCATTAGACATCTCTAGAGATCTTTACTTCTGCAGCTTTACCTTTGACTGATCAAAGCACAAGCCACTTCACACATTATGATTGATGTGTTCTGTGTTCAACAGAGGATGCTAGATTACTACTTACTGCATACTGTGCATGTACTCAACACCACCTTTTAGTTAAAAAAAGTAAGGTAAACAGCAGTAATTTCTAAAGCAATAAATTTCAACACAAATTTCAAATGTTAGCCAACTACATTTGTTGTGAAATGTGAATCTCATCAGATTGAATTTGAGGGGCATCCAGTTATCATCTTTTAAGATGATGATCATTTAAAAAAATATATTTTAAATAAAAATTAATTTATTTAATTTTATTCAAATGTTGTCAGTTGAATAAAGGTAAGGGTTAACACTTTATTTTGATAGTCCGCTTTACTTCTTCTACTAACAGTAAGTAACTTTGCAACGAGTCATTAGAGTAATAGTAGACTGTCTGCTTAATATCTTCTAACACTCTTCTAAACTTTGCAAGTATATGTCAACTTATTCTACTAACCCTAAACCAAACCTAACAGTCTGCTCTGAGAGTTAGTAGACATGTAGTTGCAATTTAATGAGAATTAGTTGACATAGTTGCAAAGTTACTTACAGTCATTAGAATGTCTAAAGTGGGCTATCAAAATAAAGTGTAACTAGGGAGGGAGATTATAAAAATTACAGTTGTTATTGCTAGCTTGTAACACTGGAAAAGAAAGATCAAACTGAATGTACTGCATTTTGGGATATAGGGTAGACCGTGTACAGTTGGTACAGGGGTACATTTGAAATAACTTGCGTGCGGAACAAGTCTGATCTGTGATATTTGCTTCGCACATGCATATTAGCGCCCTCTTCGATCATGGGAAATTTGAAGCACATGCAGTTCTCCAGTCCGAAAATATCGGCAAAAGTGTTTTTTTTTTTTTTTTTTTTTCCCTAAGGTAATTTTTTCACTTAACCACGTTCCTTCCACATTGAATAGCTTCTCATCTTACCTGACTGTTAAAGTTAACCTACATTTTCGTAAACCTTAAATCTGTGCTCTAAAAACTGACATATTGCATTACTTTGTGTCATGTCATCATAAAATCTAGAGAAATGTTTGAGGTGGTCAGCGGGGTACAGTTGAGACACGATGTATCAAATGTACCCGAACTAGAATCCTGTTGCGGTACATGCAGTTTTGTTGCATGATGTAAGATCACAAGTTAATAGTCACATTCAGACAATATACCTTTGTTTTGAGAATGACCTTTGTTGTTATTATGTTTTATTTATTATGTTTATTGTTATTATGTTTATTAGGCTATTGTTTGCATTTGATCTGTTTTATTATTGCTGTTGCTGTTCAATGTTTTTTACTATTTGACTGTTTACTGTACTCAACTTTTCAACTGTTACTATTAAAATGATGAACTGAAATATTGTATCGCTGTTCGCCATTACTGTACAATGTTTTATAAATTAATTACTTTTAACTAAACAAACAATCAAATAAAATACTGAATGGAAATAAAAACTTGTGAGCTAATTGTGGCAAATATGACCAACTTATGGATGCTAATAATTATTCATATTTTAGTAGACAAGTAAAAGAAATGTCATAAGGTAAATCATTTGTTTTCAGTCCCTAGTTTTCATGTGGTAACGGAAAAAGCAAAAAGTGTACCAACTGTACCCAGTCTACCCTACTATTACATTTTCACGAGTTCGCCTGCCCATCCAGTCCTAATGGGCAATGCTAAACAAACTTGGCTTGCTGTCCTTAATGGAGTCTCGAACCCGAGGCTCGGCTTGAGCGCAGAGTTCTCCCCCAATGCGATATTACCTAGAGGGAGAATAACAGAAACAGAGGAGGAGAAGGGGAGGTGGAGGGATGCCAGAAGAACGGAGGCTGGGACGATGCAATGAGAGCTGCTTATACTGTATAGCTTTGTAATGATGATTGACAGGACTGAATGATTAGGCTCCTCCCGAACCTACGTTTGGAACTTCATTTAAAACAATATAGTATGTTATCTGGGTATTCTGTGCTTTGCAATGCTTCAAAACAGAACAACAGTAGTATTTTGGTCTCTAGTTCAGGTCTTTACTTTAAATATAAGTCTAGAGGATTTGATTTTATTTCGATAGTCCACTGTAGACATTGTACTAATTTTAAGTAACTTTGCAACTACATGTCAACTAGCAGTCATTAGTAGTCTGTTAGTGGACTTTTATGAAGGAACCAGGTGAAAATTGTAAATCAGTTTGCTTAGAAACATGAAAGCACAACTTAACAAACCATTATTTGAGCCATTATTCACATCTGCATTCATAGTGTTAGTAACGGATTGTTCAAAATAATAGCAAATGTGATGCAGTGTAGTAATAACAATAAATTGTATAATTACAGGCTACTAACCCTAATTCCATAGTACATTTACACTGTAACAAAGACACCTGAAAATAAAGTGTAACCAGCAGCACTAATGATCTCACTGATCTAAAAGTAAATACTGGTCAGGAAAGGATCCAAAAGAAGTAAAAGAAATAATGACAAGCGTGTCTGTAGAGAGCCACACTTCACAGTCAGAAGGGAATCAATAAGGTAAATCTTGACAGATTCAAGGACTCTCTGTAATGGTTTGAAGAGCGCTCTGCAGGAACACGTACAAGGAACTGACTTTTCAACACGGCAATTTAACATAAATCAATCTATTCTCCTTTGACTGGAAAAACAAAACATGCAAAAAGTGAACATACATCATACGGTTATCATGGTGCTCACGTAGGAAACGCAATTTTGAGTCTGCCTTGGGCCATTTCCCAATCCAGTTTTTCCTTCCACCTCCCATCAATTTCTGTCCTTTCTCAGCTATCAATAAATAGTGTCCATGGTGTCTCTGCTGTTTTAACAAGAAAGATTTACGCTGTCAAGCACATCACTGAAAGAAGAAAAAAAAAACTCCTTGTGCGTAATATTTCCTTCAATAGGTAACAATAGTATGTTTAATAGCATACAATAGCTCTGTATGAAGAATAACAAATTATTTAATATATTCAGTGAAAATCTTTCCCTCTATTGTAGCATATCACTGATGTCACCTCTTACAAACCTATATATTCGAAAACTTAGATATTTGAAGATGCCATGAATGATTTCAGAGCTATAACAAAAGAGGCATTTCTCAGTGAATAACAATTTTCATTTTTATTTGTACAAAGCTCATCATATGACTTCAGAAGATTGAATGGACTTTTATCAAGTTTTTACATGATGCATGAAAGAAGTCAAACAGATTTGAAACACATCTCAGAGAATAAAGGCACTAAATGGCTAAATTGTTTCATTACATTAACGGCCGTTTAAAATGTACTTTTATGAGAATTACAAAAGCTGAACCCTTAAACGGATCACATATTGATGGGTAAAGCTTTATAATGTAATGCCAAGCTGAAAATTGAGTGAACTGTGGATGACGCAAATCTGAGATCAGCGTTACAGCAGTGCAGTCATCTGAAAGTCTGAGCAAATAAGTTACTCATGTCTTTATGAATTGGTGTATTTCAGCTTTTTTCACGTTTTGTCACAGTCCATAATTTTACTTTTAGTTTCACATGCTTAAAGTCACGGTACTTCAAATGCACAGACTTCTGTTTATCACTGTTTATACAGTGTTTATCAACAGCCATGTAAAGACACTATGTGCTCACAGGGTGCATGGAGGGGCTTGGTGGAGGTATTAATAGCCAGAATTTACATTCTCCCCTCACTAGAATGGGTGGACCATCAAAGCATATGACAGCACACAGTGTAACTCATGGTTTCCCAACTCTTCCTAATTAAACACACCTGATTCAGCCCATTAGTAGAGACTCCAAGACCTGAAATGGATGGGTCAGATAAGAGAGACCTCCAAAATGTGTACTGCTGAGATGTCACCAGGAACAGGGTTAGGAAACACTGGTGTAACTGACCACCACATATTTGTTACATAATTCAGCTGATCTGTCTATCTTAACAGATGAAATAAATATGTGAACAAAGCACACATTCATTCATAATGTTCATGCCTTCCACTTTTATCACCAAACATATCTCATAAACTATCAATAATAAACTAGCACTCGTTTATTGGATCAGAAAAAAAAAAATCCAAAACAATATATACGTTTTTCATATTGATAAAAACCTTAAATCTGTGAAAGAGCTTTACTCCCAACACCTTTTTTTTAATTTTAATAATATTTTCTATAGATAATGTATATAAAAAGTAAAACTCTATTCACATTACACATTGAACAGACTGATGTACTGTACACACACATGACATGAAACAGTCCAGTTATAAAATTTTAACTGCTGTTCCTACCTTACAGAGAGACTTTGTTGGTGGTCTGTATGTCCGATGCCAGTTTATGGAAAAATCTGAAGTCTGTGAGCCATCAGCCTTGAATAAACAAGTTTGTTTTGGAGGGAAAAAAAATAGGAGATGATGAGGAAAGAAGACGAGAAGTCATTGTGCGGGAGCTAGCGCTAACTCTGCTGCTGCGGCGGGAAACATATTGAGAGACCCAAATCTCAGCGGTGGCGATCTGAAACGCCTGCTATGAAAGATTCACTCTCTCGCTTTTACTGTCTCCCTCACTCTCCCCTGCTCTCCCCACCCTCTTTCTTTTCCTATCCTGCCTTCTTTCTCCTCCTCCTGTTCTTGTCACTAATACTGCTCTTTGTGTGTCACATGTGAACCAGTCTGATGCCTTTCATCCACATCCTTTCTGTCTTTTTACTATAGGGCTTGCATGACTGCTTGTTTTTTTTATAGTCGATTAGTCACTCAGAGCAGTAGTTGACTAGTTGGTAGGTCAGTGTTTACTCATTTGAAAATGAGGCACAATACACCATGCAGCTTCACTGTGGAAAACATCCACTCAGCTGGGATGATACGTTAGAGAAATCAAAGTGTGGATGTTTGCGTTATCTATGTATATATACATTTTGTTTACTTTATTTCCAAATATTTGTTTAATTGTAAATAAATTTTTCTATTAGGTTTTAACTTTTAGTTTATTTAGTTTCAGTTATTTTAGTTCTTCATCTAAACTAAAATGAGAAATGATGCCTTAGCAGCTGTGAAATACAATAAGTTTAAATGTTTTACTTCCGATAATGTTTGTTTTAGTATAGAGAACAATTTTCAGTATTAACTAGTTACTTATTAGCATTCCTATTATTAACCTGTTGGCTGTTTATTAGTACATATAAAGCATCTGTTCTGCATGACCATATTCTACATCCCTAATCCTACCCAATACCTAAATTTAACAACTACCTTACTAACTACTAATTAGCAGCAAATTAGGAGTTTATTGAGGCAAAAGCCGTATTTAGTGGTTTGTTTTAATAGTGAGAACTGGCCTTAAAATAAAGTGTGACTGATTTTTATTATTATTATTTTTAATGGTTTTAATTTTACATTATAAACAATAATGGATATTGATTTGGCCATTTTTGCCTTTAAACAGCACAGAGAGTGGATATGAAGCAAGACAAAGTCAGAAAGGAAAATTAATTTAACTAGGTCTTGGTTATTTAGTAAAAAAAAAATAGTATTTTTTCATGTCATTACATTGTTTGGAGCATTAATATACATATATATATATATATATATATATATATATATAATAAAAAGACAAGAATGAACATGCATAGGCAAAAACAATTTATTTTTATTTTTTTTAAATCACCAATAAATTTTTAGGTTTCAGTGTTTATATATATATATATATATATATACCAAACTGTGTATAAAGATGAGTCTCAACTATGTTATAACAGAATGGTTTTATATACCATTTTTGGCCATAAACAGTTTTACTCATTATATAGAATGTATCTTTAAACTAAATCTAGTTTGCATATTAATGTGTTTTTGGGGCAACATGTAATGAAAAAAGAAGTGTAATAATGGAAGTGATTTTCATAATAATATATCATTTGTCCTCATATGAGGACATGTGTGAAATCAACATCCTGTTTCGTAACAGAAAGTTATATTTTGATTTAAATCCTCATAACAGTGTGTCATGAATCTGGTCGGTGACTTTTGGTCCGCTCACCACCACAGCTCTCGCTCTTTCACATCACACAGACTGTTGCACTGCACCCCGGACTACTTCTCCCATCACCCATCACGCTGATTGCACCAACACCTGTAGCCAATCAGACGTGCTATATAAACCCCGGACTTTCCCCCTGTTACTCACCGAGTATTGTGGTTTTGCGTTGTTGTTTCGCGTTTTCTCTGAGTTCCCTAGTTCCCTAGTTCCCATTGTTTAACTTTCTAGCCCGGTCTTCTCATTTCGGCTGTCTCGCCGCCTGCCTTTTGGACTACTCGCTCGTTACACGGATACCCCTTTTCTCTGCCCCCCTGGATTACGTTCGCTGATCATCGACCCACGCCTGCTGCACGGACTATCCCAAGTCAAGTCACAGCCGATCTTCACGAGATAAGTCAAGCCACAGCCGATCTTCACAAGCCAAGTCAAGTCACTGCTGATCTTCACGAATCAAGCCAAGTCACAGCTGTTCTTCATGAGCCAAGTCAAGTCACAGCTGTTCTTCATGAGCCAGGTCAAGTTCCTGCTGTTGTTCCAGAGTTTCATCACGTCTTGTCTAACCGCCCAGAACCTCGTCATGTCTCGTCTGACCTCCCAAAGGCTCGCCACGTCTTGTCTGACACCCCAAGGTCACGACCTATCATGATGGCCAGCGTGCTGGACCCACCACTAATGTCTGTGCGGGCTGCAAACATCCCAGTGGCATCAGGGCCTTTAAATCCAACCATTAAAGAGGTCCTGCCATCCGCTGCTGCTCTTCCCTTAATGGCGATTGCCATTTGGTGTTTGTGGGCTGCACACTGTGCTCCAGAGGCCTCGTCTATTCACAAGTCTGCTCCAGAGGTCTCGTCTGTCCACAAGTCTGCTCCAGAGGTCTCGACTGTTCACAAATCTGCTCCCCGTCTATTCCAAGTCCTCCAGAGGTCTCGTCTGTCCACAAGTCTGCTCCAGAGGTCGTCTGTCCACAAGTCTGCTCCAGAGGTCTCGTCTGTCCACAAGTCTGCTCCAGAGGTCTCGTCTGTCCACAAGTCTGCCTCTGAGGCTTTGTCTGACCGTGAGTCTGCGCCAGTGCCCCCGGAGGTGGCAGTGCTGGTTGCCCCCCTGGATTACGTTCGCCGATCATCAACCCACGCCTGCTGCATGGACTATCCCCACGTCTTGCCTTTGCTACACCAGTTTGCTGTTATTTTGACCCTGCCTGTTTTCACCATGTCTCTGTCTCGTCTCAATAAAAGCTTGCTAATGGAGCCACTCGCCTCTCGTCTCTCTCTCCATGTTACACAGTGTCACTAAATTAATATTAGAGATTTTTTTGAAGACCAAGGAGAGGGAGTGGTCATGGTGAAACATTGAAACATTTAGTATCTCTGAAAAGCCCTGAATGTGCTCTGTACAGGACATCCAGACTTGAAACAGTGGCATGTACAGTCTCAGAGAAATCTACTCAAATATAATGTCCTCATATAAGGACGAAGGGTCTCAGGAATAGTTGTCTTTTTTTTTTTTTTGGTAAACAGCTGACTTATCTATTGAAGGCATGTCACAAGTCAGCTGTAAAATGGTGGGACTCTTGTACACTGTGAAGTCATAAGCTTTGAAAATCACTGTGAGGGTCTTGTCCCTGAAGGCAGGTTATCACAATACAAACTATTAGAGAGGCAGTTCTCACAGTGATTATGATTCCCACTACAGGGACTCTTGGGAACCCTATAAACAGAATAAGATTACAAAAAAGCTAAATCAGTAATCACTTTAACCTTTAGAAATTCGCAACATCAGTCTACACTCTACACTATTATGAAGGGTCACATTCTTTAGGTACAGTAACTCAGTTTCACAGAAGGTCTATGAAAGGTAATAATTATTTTTCCAGGAAGAACTTTTAATATCTTTGTAACTCAATTGCACCAAAGTTCCTTTGTAGGTTACAAAAAACTTATAGTTAGTAGACATTCTACTAACTATAAGTAACTTTGCAACTACATGTCAACTAGTTCTCATTAATTTGCAACTACATTTCTACTAACTCTCAAGAGCAGACTGTTAGGTTAGGTTTAGGGTTAGTAGAATAAGTTGACATATACTAGAAAAGTGTTAGAAGATATTAAACAGACAGTCTACTAATACTCTAATGATTAGTTGACATGCAGTTGCAAAGTTACTTCTTGTTAGTAGAATGTCTAAAGTGGACTATCAAAATAAAGTGTTACCTATTATTTTATACTCTTAAAAATTAAGGTGCCAAAAGTGCGTTTAGATAAACAGTTTAGAAGAACAGGGGTGTCCAATCCTGCTCCTAGAGGGCCAATGTCCTTCAGAGTTTTGCATGAAAGCTTTTAGTAGTGAACCCCAAAACCTTGAATAACTGGTTCAGGTGCATTTAACTGGGGTCTGCAAGACAGCGGTCCCTCAGAAGCAGGATTGGCAGAAGAACTATTTTGGGCTCCCCAGATAACCTTTCAGTGAACTGTTCTTTAAAGAACCCTGTTTTCTTACTGTCAAGAATAGTTTAATAATCTGAAGAGCCTTTAGTCACTAAAAAAAAACATTTTGTGCAATAAAAAGTTTCCTTGAATGCTAATGTTAATGTTTTTTTCCTGGAACCATAAGCTGCTTTTCTACCATTGGGCCAAACCATTCTTGTTGCTTAAGCATTTCGTTTCATGTCGATCCAGCCCAGCCGGCACAGACATGGTTTCGTTTTCTACTGTGGGGTTGATAACTGAGCTTGTAATACAAATGCATCAGACATCACCTTGGTAATACAAGGGTTCATACTGTATGAGATGTAAATAGCAACCACGTTATGGAGAATGATCAGATATTTCTGTTTACTTCACTCAAATAGTGTGCTTGGCCAGCTACAGAGAGAAACTGGTCATGCGAATGTGTGCAATTGTGTATGTGTGTGTGAGTCTGTGACAGCAACACACACACAATGTGCTCTGGTACAGAGACATGATAACACAGAACAGCTCATATGCATGAGTTGATGCAGACCACAAAACATATCCACATTGTTGTAGTATTGAAGAGCGATTTTGAAATGTTGAGTATAACAACAAAGCAGAAATGTTTTAATAAAGCATCTAAATTCAAATACTTCTCTAGAATGCAAACAGTACGCTAAGAGAGTAATCTGAATTTATAGTATTTGGGGGGAAAAAATGGCAGTGAAGGGACACAAGTAATGCTGGTAGGTCCTGAGATGGCGAATGTGACACATGCAAATTTCGATCCATATTCATATTTTATAGAACATTTCTTTTTAACAGTTGTGACAAGTTCAAATTCAAATGTAGTATGTGATTTTGTTTAATGTGCACAGCAAGTCTACCACGTTTTAAGTTGATAGACAAATTCTGCTGTAGATTCCACTGGAAAACCCATTACAGAAGCACATCTGTTATGACAGAATATGAATCAACTCTATCCAGTTCAAAACTATTAGATATTTTCATCTGCTGGGTTTGTGTTTAATGTGCAGACCACTTTTGTTGATAGGTTCAGGCATGGACATTTGGGCTTTGTGGTATCAATTATGACCAAAATACTGTGCCAAAAGACTGTGATCACTTCTTACAGCTCTGAAATTGTGAACAACGGCTGTGCCACTTGGTCCATGTTGGTCCTGACTTCTATCAAGCTGAAGGTCGACTTAAAGAATCAGAGGCCGCGCTGTTGAATGTGATGCATTCCTGATGATGAGGCAAGTCTGAGTGTGACATTCACAAATGTCAAATGTTTTTGTTTACACTGTTGAAACAAAGCAGTCTCACCAGGGGTCATCACTGTTCACTGATAACACAGCAATCTGTTGTCACGTGTCACACACATGCGGACACCCTGTATCAAAAGATAATTCAGAGGGTAGAAAAAACCCTGAGGCAAACTGGAGAGCAGGAGAAAAAGCAACACTTATTACATAAACGTTGTCTTCTTGAGCTGATAAGAAAACTGTCCCAATTCCCCAGAACAATTAGTGGTTACAACAAGCAGAGATGATCTACAGAGACCAAGAAGAGAGAAACGGAGAGTGACAGAGTGCAATTAGTGAATAAGATAAAACGCCATGCATATGCGACTGCTGATTTCTGTCTTCTTCACCTGCATCTCCAGCAAACATTCCCATCATGATTACATCACATTATTAATTAAAAAAAAAAAAAACTGTTGTAAAATGTTCAAAGACATCCTAAGACAGCGGCAGCAACAGAAGAGAGTAGAGTATTATCAGTGGGCTTTATCTCCATGAGGAAAAATGCAGCTGATTTCTTATGTCACAGAGCTCTAGGCGCTTTGATGTTTTGTTTTTATAGTTGAAAGTTCAAAAACAAATGTTTTCACAGCAGCGTGCCTGTATATGTTCTTAGGAATAGAAGTCTTTATATTATTGGTTTGTGTTATTATTTTAATTACTTCAAAATGTATTAAAAAATATGACATGACTGAACAATAAGTAATTTATTCATAGGCTGATTTTCTGAAAAGTTTAAACACTGTAGCATCATCAAAACATGCTTATCTGTGGGTTTGGGATGGGACCGTCTTGGACAAACAGAAGACAGAGTTAGTGTTTGGAAACGGTCAGTTTGAGTTGCACTTTATTGTTACGTTACAGTTCATGCACTTACAATTTTCTATCTGGAATTAATACAATTAGTATTTGTTGCCAGTTAATAATTAAACAATATACCAAGAGAACTATTACTTCTCTAACCAATTTTAAATTGTTGGACATTGAAATAGATGAGAAATCCAACTTACATTGAAGCAGGGACCAGATACATATCTGGAGACTTGGAAGATGACTCTTTTGACATTGGCTAGTAACTGGTAAACACCTAGAGAGCCCCCAAAACAGCCCTACAACCTCATAGCAACCTGTTGAAAATGGTCAGTACACAGCAAACAAACTGAGCTTTCAAGCTTAATCATGGCAGTAAGAAGCACATTTGCATAGAAATCTATCTTTGTAATTCTGGTGTCATTAAGTAATATTTCATTAACAAATTTCGGGAGAAGCACGCACAGATAATTAAGGAAAGGAAAGAAAAGGAAAGGAAAGGACGTGAGGCCAACTATGGTGACGCACACGCACACGCGCTGCCTGCCTGCGCCTGCGCACCGCTGCTGCGCTGCGACGCGCGCGCACCGCGCACGCGACACGCGCACACGCACACGCACACCTGGAGCAGTGGGCAGCCATATTGCTATCGCTGCGGCGCCCGGGAGCAGTTGGAGGTTCGGTGCCTTGCTCAAGGGACTCACCTCAGTCGTGGTATCGAGGGTGGAGAGAGCGCTGGTTATTCACTCCCCCACCTTCAATCCCTGCCAGACCTGGGACTCGAACCCACAACCTTTTGGTTACAAGCCCAACTCCCTAAACCCAATAAGGGTTTTATAAATAAACAAAAAACAATGAATTTGTCTACGAGAATGAAGAGAAGGCCAGTTCAATAAAGAACACAGGTCTCAATGATGAGTGTTAAATGCTAAATGTTAAATGTTAAATCTCTAGTTGTCAGCATCCCTCCTCCACTGGGCAGCTTTTTCACAGGCTACTTTGGCTTCAAAGAAACTAAGGTTGGTTCTGAGGCTGGAAGTGTGAAATGAACAATATTAACTGTGAGACCCCAGATTTCAAGATCAGTTCATAAGACTTTAATCCAAGGAACGCAAGTCTATGAATGTAAGTATGGGATTTTTTTACGTTTTATACTTTTAGACAAAACCGTTAGAATTTTGGAATTTTGCTTGTGTTGAGTTCCAATCCCTCTTTTCCCTATAAATTCCTGCTCCATCTCTAATGTCTTTCTCTTTGAGAAAAACAACAATAACAAAAGCAAAAGTTATCACCTGTCACCTATGTGGTAAAATCTAGTTGTGCCACCTTTAGCAGCAATAACTGCAACCATAAAATAACACTTCCAATAATTGGAGGTCAGTCTTTCACAGTGCTGAGGTGGATTTATGGCCCACTCTTCTTTGCAGATCAGCTTTAGGTCAGCCATGATGGGAAGTTTTTTAAATATGAACTGCCCGTTTAGGTCTTGCAACAGCATCACAACTGAGCTGAAATCAGGACTTGAAGGACCAGAACTGGAGGGTAACACTTGCGTTTACACTGCAGGTCTTGATGACCAATTCTGATTTTGTTAAGATATTCTTTTTTTTTGGACAACCTATTTACATTTCTTTTAAAAGTGACCCATATGCAATGTGTGCAATTTACATTGCACTTGGTAAAACAAACCGAAAATAGCATATATGACATCACAATTAATTTCAATAGTACATTGAGTAAAATGTATTGACATGGAATGCATATAGAAATGTTTTTAATGCAATCGTTTCATCTATGCATCAAAATAATTATATAGCCTAGTACAAATTCTTCAGGACAGTGATAATGTACACAGCTCCACGGAAAGCTTGTAAATGATCAGGTGACAGATATTTGTTAAGCATGTCGTATTATCACATATCTGATTTATATCTGATTTCCACATATGAATGAGCTCTGAAACCAATCAGAGAATATTGGAATCCATGTGATTTTTTCCAGCTTGCACAGTCATTGACCATATCTGATCTGTGTCACATGGGAGGAAAAAATCGGAATTGGGTTACCATGCAATGTAAATGCTGCCTTAGTGACTAGGCTACTCCAAAAAGTCACTCTTACTTTTATTCTTACTCCTATGCTTTACATCCTTGTCTTGTTGCATAATCCAGCTGCACTTGGGCTTCATCTTACAGACTGAAGACTGTACATTCTCCTTTGGAATTTTATGGAAGGCATAAGTATTCATGTCCAGTCAGTTACTGCAAATTGCCCAGACCCTCAAGCAGCAAAGTCTCCCCACACCAGCACACAGCCACCACTGCCAGTTCTGAGAGGTTGGCCACTTCTAAAAAGGTTTGCTGCTTTGTTAAGCTTCTTCCATTTAAAGATAATGCTCTCACTGTGGTTCTCTGGAGTCCAAAAGCCTTTTAAATTTCTATGTAACCGGAAGTCAATCACCTTCTTCCTCATCATATGTGTATTTCTTTCACCTTTGGCATAGTGTTTTAATGGGTAAGACATTTTAACCAAATACATGCTACTGACATGTATTTGATAAGTTTTATTTACATATATTTTCACACAGGCCCAGTGAGTATTAGATATTTTTGTTTGTTTGTTTTTTGCTTTTGTTTTATGCTAGATTTGTTTTTCATTTCTGAAACTATTTAGTGTGCGATATACATGAAAACTCTTGATTCCTGTCTCCTGTCTAAGGTGTTATATTTAAACTTTGCATGCTTGTTTAGAATCACCTGTTCCCTGTGCTCACCAAGTTTAGTGAAGTTTTCGTTTAGGCTTTATAAGCTTTTGGGTATATTTGGACAGGCCCCTTTGCTAAACTACCCCATTACAGCTTGCCAAAGCTGTAATAATTATTTTTAATAATTATTGACCTAGAGAGTCCAGAGAATTGTACTGCAGTGTCTTTTTTTCCAGACTGAGTGAAAAACCTAGGATTAGTTAGCAAAAGTAGGTTTTTCACATCCTCTCAAGCATTTAACTAATGGTTTGATTGACAGCAGTGGTTCTAGAGGCAAAGTTGTTCTGAACGAGGAGGTCTATCGTATAATTAGAATATCGTGTGTATGTGTGAAAAGCCACGTAATATACAATCGTTTATGCCCTTGAAAAATGCGATATCGCCCCCCAGTGACTGGTTTCTTATAAATTTCTCACAGACCTTCAGGGTCCACCAATTTCATTCCAATCATCCTCTGTTAACCTTGTCCGACAGGTGCTCAAAGTTCAGCTCCCTGCCCCTTTTGAACACTTTAGGTTCCTTTGTGACGGAGAGTCAAAAGTTCAACTTTTTTTAATAATTATTGAAATTCACTCTCCAGAGAACCCTCCTACCCTGGTTTGGTTCCTAGGACTAGTTTTCAAAAGTTGGGAATCAATGATTCGGCCGGCAGACGGCCGGCGTGAGCCAATGATTCCAACAACATACTATTTAAGGAGTTATAAGCAATTTCGTATTTTTGAGCGCTGTAGCGCCCCCTGTCGGGCTGACTGGAGCACACCCTTGTGATGTTTTAGACGGTGTGAGTACCGTCCACCGTTTCAAGTCTCTACGACTTACGGTTTAGCCTACACAATCAGTTTTAAGTGAAGATTGCTGATCCTTGGCCACTCTAACAATTACGACAGGGTTTTGGTGCTATGCACTTGAACGCCTTAAAATGTCATAATGCAATCCACCAGATTACGTAACTGCATTACATATAACTGCAGTCGTGTTGTAATAACAGCACCAGTGGAGAATCAACGGGAAGCTGTTCATTTAATTATTTGGAAATGTGCTATTAATAATGCATAAATGTGCAAATATATAGAAACATACAATACTTTACCAGACATTAAACAAATCTTTGTAAGTGTTAAGAATCAATCATGAGCTCATAAAGTTCTGCATTCTTGATAACTGTTCATCCAACAATCCAGTCAGTAATGGATAGAAGATGGAGGTGTTTTTGTGATGTAATAAGCCTACAACTAAATCTTAAATCCTTATATAAATGCACCACCGGCTTAGGAGGGCCTTTATTTTCCTGTCAGGAAGCTTATTTTAACAAGGGCTTTTGTGCCGTTCACTGGTGCTTCCACATGTATCTCTGGAGCCTCTCAAAGCTGGCATCTTTCAATCAGCTCTATCTCAATGAAGGGAGAGGGTGCTTTGCTTTCCTTTCCTTCAGTTTTTCAAGGGTTATTCAGGCTCTCGTAATTCCCTTCCATGGCTGTCACAAGTGTTTGCCTTCGACTATAACGGCTGCTTCGACTTTACAGATTTCCGAGAAAAGAATTACCCAACACCATCTGTAATGCTTGCATAATACTAAAGAATAAATGCCTTCTCTGATGAAATAAAAATAAATACATTAATCAAATTCCTCAAAGTTTGAAAGGATCAAACTGAATTCTCTTCGTTCCACACTGATGCAAAACATTTTCTCAGTTACTCAGTATCTGGTAGAAGAATAACATGCCTTGTAGTACCACAACATCTTACAGGGTGATCTCGTTTGTATTCATAAGTGTTTAAAGTATACAATTTTATTTTTGTACATTTATGTAGACACAGAAAATTACAATATCCTCATATTCTCAAAATGTTATGCATTTTGTAGTCTGAACTGAAATGTTCTCAATCTTTCCCAGAGCAAGCAAATGCAAAACTAGTCTAGGATATAATATGAGGTTGAAAGATAAACTATATTTCAGTGCATTGTGAATGAACACAAAAGCACTGAAATATATTAGAAATATAGTAACCTCAACTTCTATGTATATTGCTACTGTACAGTGAGCTTACACTCTTTTTCAACAGTCCACTTTAGGCATTCTGCTAACTTTAAGAAACTTTGCAATCATGGTGCGTTCACACCAAACACAAATTTAATTATTTGTGCGAGTCGATTGCATACAAAGTCAATGCAAAGACGTGAACAGAGGCGAATCTGGAACATAGAAAACAATTAAAATCAGTTGTAGTGGTAGTTGTATTTTGAGTACAAAGATGCTGCTAAAAATAAAATAATAATAATAATAATAATAATAATAATAATAATAATGTCAGTGTATATACAGCAGAAAAATTGAACACACATTACTGCAGGATTAATAGGCTATTCATCCGCCTCTGGATGGTGCTGTGAAGAGACACGTCAGCGTTTGGCTTTCCAGCATATTTGGGACTTCAACAGCAGGTACAAAGCAACGAGCATAGTTATCTCTATCATGGTTGATCGTGCCTTCTTGTTATTCACGCGAGTAATGCAGAAAACGTCCCGTGAGTAATCTAGTGCGAGTGACGTAATTCGCATATTCGCTTTGTGTTTGGTGTGAACGTACCATAACTCTCATTAATTTTAAACCACATATCAATTAACTCTCGTTAAGGAAGTAGCAGACTGTTAGGTTAGGGTTAGTAGAATAAGATGACATGTACTTGCAAAGTTACTTGTAGTCAGCAGAATGTCTAAATTAGACTAACAAAATAAAGTGTTGCCTCAGATGATATATAATTTATTTGTTTCAATCACATCAATTTACCTCTCAATTTATATTAAAGAATTAAACTATTTATATTTACAATGAATACAACTACAAAACAGCATTATTTGTAGTGATTCGCAGTGCCATTTTACAAATATTTAACCTCAAAACAGAAAATGTAAAATGCAGATTCTTTGACTTAAGACCCGATAAAATCTAATAAAACCTTTCTGAAATTGCAATATATTGACAGTAGCAAAAGTCCCCCATTATAACAGACTTATTTTTCTCTGTTTTACTGTGGCTGCTTGCTTGGTAGCTGATGTTGCTTATTTCACAGATATTAGGGAGGCTTTTGGCAGCTGTATACCAAATGTCACGCTAGGCCATCACGCAGTATTAGAATACAGTTACTGTGTCACATCTTGTTGTGTGATGTTTTGAATGAGAGAATGCAAAGTAACCTTGACATTCTTGAAACTAAATTACAAAGCAGAAATATCCATGAAGGCCACAGGATCAGAGCCAGGGCCTTTACTTTGGTGGAGATGGGTACTGTATCTGACAGTATATCTCTATATAAAATACCATATAAAATAATTTCCTGTTGCATCATGCCGAATGAATGTAATGCTTAATTTACTCAACAACAACATGACAAACTGCAGTAAACACCTCCACATATGACCATGTTTTGCATCGTTCACTGTGCAGCGTAACAGATTGAAACTGACAAGTTATGAATGTCAGTCATGTCACGCTGATCTACTGTAAAGTCATTAATGTGCAGTCATGACATAAACTGTGATATAGAAATGTTTAATTGGATAACTGGAACATAAAAATGGATCAGTGTCAGAGACAAAAACAGTCCTTTTTAATTATGTGTATATATATATATATATATATATATGTATGAATGTTACAGATTTATACTTCTATCTTTACATTTTTACAAACAGAACCAAACACTGGCTCATTTGTTAGGAAATCTAAGGCTTGTGGATCTCATGACGTCTCGGATACAGATGAGACTGTATGTCAGCAGTTCTTTGTGGCCTATTCAAATAATATTACCCTTGACCTTTACTGACTGAATGACCTCTTTTGAGAACATAAACACAATGAGACCATCTTCTATAATTCTCAGCATTTGTCAGCTTAGGGCAAATTCGAAGACGAGTACAGGGAGTCCCATGTGATGCTTATATGCGCGTGGCATCTTCATGATAGTGAATGTTTATATTTATGACCCAGTTCCAGCACAAGTAAATGCTATTAGAGCTCAGGGGCCTCATTTAGAAAGCGTGCATATGCTCAGATTTGATATCCACACCAATGCTCATATTTGTAAAACTGCCTTTGACATGGAAAAGTGCTTAGCCGCACGCCAGGGTCTGAGCAGATGTACACACTTTCTCTTGTCTGAGTACTGCAGGTTTTTGAAAATGTAAGCTGTTCTTGCAGCTTGCTGTTCTAAATTAAAGGTAGCAAAAGATGATGATAGTGATCTTTAATATGTTAATAACACTAATTAGGAGTCGTTTACAAGGCAGAGAGTTGAAACTATATACTGTAAAAAATAAAAAAATAAATCTGTAAAATGTACGGTAAGAAAACGGCAGCTGTGGTTGACTGAATTTTACAGTAAAAAAAAAAATAATAATAATAATAAATACCCTAATTTCATTAACTGATATAATGTTAATGTACCAACATACTGAAGTACTAAAATCTGTTTTGCACCTTTGTAATAGAACCACCAAAAGCAGGAGGTGATGAGAGTCACATGATGAACCAAAGCCCATCACAAGCAGCTTTTAAATATTAATATATAGATGGTGCACAGTGTCATTCACACAAACACTAAGCACCATCATGGTAAAACACATGGAACTTAAATAATGCAATAAACATTAATTTATTAGATGCAACATACAACCCTAATGTACAAAACTGCTAAGAAAAACTAAAAAAAAAATCAAATTTGACAAAAATGTAATACACAGAATTTTGGGAATGTCATTTTACAGTTATTCACTGTAAATTTTATGGTCTTTTACCGTTAACCATTTAACAGGTTTTTACTGTAGCATTTTTACAGTTTTTTACCGTTAAATTCACGGCCATTTTTTACAGTGAGTTGAGCGCAAGTTCAAAATCATTTGCAATTCACAGATTTCACATTTAAAAGTATGTTTTCTGTAAGTACGTTCAGAGAAATGATCACAAGATCACATTTAGGATGGTTTCTGCGCAACATTTATAAATGAGGCCCCAGATAAGCTGAGTAGTTAATCTTACACTCAATCATGGACTGATGTATGCTGACTTGGACTATTTATTTTAAATGTAAATTTGATCTGTTTGGCAGTTAATGACAGTGGATAAGTCTCCAAAAGCACTAAGCAGAAAATTAGGAGCATGTAAGTCACATTTTATCTCTGACACATTTCTGAAAAGCACTGTTTATAAAAAAGAAATTTAGAAATTAATGACTTTATCAGAGACAATGTTTATCAGACACCTACTAATATTAATGCATTATTATTCTTCTTATTAGCAGAGAATACATTCACATTTAGTCATTTAGCAGACACTTTTATCTAAAGTTTTATCTAAATGTGGACAACAGAAGCAATCAAAACCAACAAAAGAGCAATAATGTACACATTCTGTGTCATGTCTCGGTTAGCCTAACGCAGTACAAGTAGCAAGTTATATATATATAACTTGCTACTTGTATATTTTAAATAGATAAAATAAGCAGAAGAACTTGTTCTTTAAGTGTAGAACACGTAGATACAATAGAAAAAAAAAATAAAGAATACTAGTGAATGCTAGAGTCGTCTCTTTTTTAAAAGAAAAATAGAATAAAATAAAATATACAATATACAATAAAAGTGTTATTCGGTTTTAAAACTATAGGCCTGAATTTACATAACTTTATGTAAGCCTACTCTGATAAGCATAAGTAATTATTATAAAGGAATACTATTCTTAAAGTCCCCCTGTAGTGAAAATCAAGCTTTTTACGTTGTTTATTTGTCTATGTGGTGTTTTTAATACACTTTTAGACAAATCATGTGCCAGTCCATTAATCAACACCATTGCTGAGTATTTTCTCCTTAAAACTGTAGTTTCCCAAAGGCTGTCCCAGAAATGCATGTTTTTTTTTTTTTTTTGCTATGTCACAAACTTCAGTAACCAATCAAGTCAAAGGATAGATTCCTATCATTAGCATGCCAAATATACCAATAGGATTATCAGCACAAAACCAAATATTAAATAGAGCATTTAATAGAGGATATAGAGCACTAAATAGAGCACAACCGCTAGGTTGAAAAATAACCCGCAGCAACAGTGTAAAAGTAGCCTGTAGTCAGACACACCTCTCCCACATTGCCGTCTGCACTTTACTCGCGTATGCTCACAGGCGAACTGAAATCACAAACTAGGCTGGATTCGAGCCTTCAAGGCATTTTGAGGGCACAACATCGTCAAGTAAGTAACTTTAACAAATGTAACAGTATCCACTGTAGTTGTCTGGTAGTAAAAACAGTTTTATCAGTCATCATCCGTATTTTGCCATTATATCGTGTTTACTACAGTTCAGTTAGTGGATCAGGAGGCTCTGACTGGTGTGACTGTGGGGGGGCGGGGCTAATTTGCATATTAATAGATAGTATAGTAAATGAGGCAAGGGGGGTAGAGTTACATTCAAGCTGATTTGTGTGAAAAAACAAGAAAAAAACATTTAAATATGCCATTTTGATGATCAAAGATCAGTTTTAAGGGATAAAAATTTTGACTACAGGGGGATTTTAATAATAAAAATGTATTTTACAAAAAGACATGGGACTTTGTAACAGTTTTTACACATACAAAGAGAAACTATTTAAAATATATACTTAACAAACCTTTAAAGGGGTCATCGGATGCCCATTTTCCACAAGTTGATATGACTATTTAGGGTCTTAATGAAAAGTCTATAATATACTTTGGTTAAAAATTATCAATGGTAGTGTAAAACAACACCCTTTTTACCTTGTCAAAATCAGTTCTGCAAAAATCATCTCATTCTGGTCGAGGCTGCTTTAAATGCAAATGAGCTCTGCTCGCCCCGCCCCTCTCTACTCTCTGTGGAGCGATGAGCCTGTTTACTTTAGCCACATTTAGCCGCTAAACTTGCTAACTAGCAAGTTATTAGGAAAGTTGATTGCAGAGATTCATAATAAATCCCTTATACTCACTTCTGCTGTAAGTGAAGCTGGATCACGAATGATTTGCGCGAACATAGACGCATTTATGTAGATTGGGAGGCGCATTCCCTTCACAAACAAACGTAATCCACTGCATCTTCAGCAGCTCAGATGTCGGGAGTAAATGACGACCACTGTGTTCCAGCAACACAACACCTCAATCACTCAACGGAAATATTGTTGTCTAATTTACATCCCTGCTCCGACATCGAAACAATGGAGGTCGGACTGTTACAGCTGATTTAAGGCGGGTCTGAGGTAAGACGCTCATGTCAATCAACTATTGTGGGAGCAGCCTCTGTTGGTGTGACACCACACCGACCGGCATCTGAGAATGACTCGATTTGAAAAAGGGAATATTATTTTTACAGATTAATTAAAAAAAACACTGCATGGATTTTTATCATTATAGGGTAGATGTGTGCATCTGCCAACACACATTAATGTTCAAACAACATGATTTGTTGTTTTGTTTTTTTGTACAGTGTGGACAGGTATAGGGTGAGAACATGAACTGTATTTTTATATTTAGGTCTATACATTGATAAATCCTGCTGTGAACAACAATCTCTCTCTTTTTCTTTCTGCACACTGTGAGACAGGGGCTTGACAAGGTACAGTAAAGGTGAGGCCGTCTGTCACCACGCCTATGAAGGCAGATGGAAAAAAGATGCGATGCCACATAAATGCACTCACATACCGCTTTTTCCACTGGGGCTGGTGCTGGAGGCAGTTCTCAGCCAAGTGTTGCATTTGCTCAGAACCGGCTTGCGTTTCCACTGGCAGGGAGCAGAATTGCTTGCTATCTCTTGAGGAGTGTTGGTCTCTTCTGCTGACCACTGCTGAACTGACAAATTTGTAATTGTTAATGTTAATTTACCTGAACTTTGAAGGCTTTTTAAAAAGACACTTTTCAAACTGCGGTCTGTAGAGGAAGATCCTTCTACTGATGTCAGGTTCTGTTCAGGTTCTTGTTTGAGACCAGCAAGGTTTCCGATTTAGGATTGTTTTGAGTGGAAAATCCACTGCACCAGCCTTGTGAAAAGCGGTAACAGATACATACTAACACAGAAGATTAACCCTTATGACCAGTCAAATATTCTAGAACTAAGTTTTGCAAAAAAAAAAAAATAATAATAATAATAATAATTAGTATCGTTGATCATTTTTTTCATAAACTGCTAGTATTCTATTCTGTCTCTTCTTGATATATTCTTGAAAAGAACTAATGAACGTGGAAATGATCAGTCACAGTTGTCACACCTCCATCAGTCTCTAACCATTGTTTTCCAAAAGCATTTTAGTTCAGTAATTCAGTATTTTTGACTAAATGTGTTTAAAACATCAGTTACTTTAATTCTACTTTTTAGAAAAAAAAAAAGTGTAATTTGTTGCTTTATTCTGCAGAACAAAAGATCAGAATACTATGTCAATGCAATTTTCAATTCAGGAAAAGATTGTATCCAATGTATCTCAATGTCATTTTGATTCCTAAAGTGTAAAGTGCAAAATTATGATTAATGTTCCCATAATAATAGTAAAACTGTGGCTCTTCCACACCAACGCATTCATTCATCAGGTAGGCCTACCAGTGTCTAATGTCACTCCTCCGTCCTGGCCCAACCATTAGTGAATCTTCAGGAAACACCCACCTTGTTAGCAGTACACATGTATGTCCTCTTACAGAGAATTTACATTTTAAAGGTTTTCTCTTCATGCAGCTTCAAACGCTTAGCATTTGAAGCAAGGCAAAAGATGTACATGTACATTTCCTGGCGTTCTCCCGTGTTCACAGCGGGTCCGCAACTTGGTCGTAGGCCAACATTCAGCACCATAAAGGGTGACTGGACAAATGAACGTCTTATAGACCTTTGCCTTGAGATATTCTGGTATTTTCTTATCACACAGGACTCCAGTGACTTGTCTCCATTTGAACAACATTGGAACTGCATTGATTCTTGCCCGTGCGTTGGGGATGGTATTACCATCTGACGCGACCACGGACCTGAGGTATGTGAATTGGACTGTCTTCTTCAACTCCTGGCCGTGAATGTGGATGGTGCCATTGGTTTGAGTACCACCTTTGAGGTACTCTGTTTTGGTGTAATTATGATGTTTGCTCCTCAAGGTCTATGCGCATTGGGCCCGCGAAGGCAACGTCTTCAGCGTAGAGAAGATAATAGATAAAAGACAAAAAGATAATAGATAATACAGTGTGGTCTTTGGAGGTCGGCCGTCACCATGTCCATACAGAGGATAAACAGCAGGGGAGAGAGGACTGATCCTTGGTGGACGCCAACAGTAATGTTGAATGGTGGTGGTGTCCTGGCTGGGTTGATTGACAGTACATGTAATTCAAGTTTTGCACAAAACTGACAGTACAAATCGCAAATTGATGACAGTTGACATGTAGTTGTGAAGTTGCTTATAGTTAGTAGAGTGAGGATCATGACTCTTCTTGCCTCTAACTTTACATTTATATTGTACATGTTTAGCATTTTTAGATTTTTCATCCAAACTGAGGATTCAGATTGTCTTAATAATTCTTTCAAGGAGCGTTTATGTACACTATGTGTCTATGTAAATGCAAATAGCCTGCATTGTTGGCAGAGGCTATACACTAACTCCGCCCACCAATGTACAATTGGGGTACTCAACACTACAAAAGACGATTATTAAACATAAGGTTCAGTAGTGTAGAAGGTAAAGCAAGTGCGTTGGTCCTTTTGACAAGTCAGTTGCTGACTTTTTATTTCTCTATTTCAAATCTTATATTACAAAGAAATAGGCCTAATAAAAAAGCTGAAAATAAAATATTGGGTAGGCATAGGGAGGGCTTTAAAAGGTAGCATCAATTTAATCATTTGAATTTAAATTATAATTTACAATCAATAGATTATTATTTCATACTTTTTTATAATGTACTACAACACTGAGGTGTAGATAATGAACACTATTTGCAGTAAGTAGTATAAAAGGCAAAAAAAACAAAACAAACAATAAAAACAGCTATTTTAACATAGCGTTTAAAGAATCTATAGCTATTTGCTCTTAGTGTAAATATCATATTGCTAAAAAATACTGCTATTTTCACTTAGTGCAAATAGCCGCTGCTATTACTTTATTTAAAATACTGAAATTATTAATTATTAATTATTATAAATTATTAATTGGTACATTCTGGTACAGAACTGCATACCAGCATCAATACATTACTATAAAAATGTTGAAGACAAATGATGAAGTCTGCCTTCCCTGAGAGAATGTAAAACCTCTTAGGAGGTGGAGAGAGTGCTTGAACACACTTGTAAGATGAGGACAGGTAGAAAAGAAAAATATGAAGTGTCACTCTTCTCCCAAAACTACAAAGCAGGGTCTTCAGATGTGGGAATTAAGGGCATTCCTCTGTAGGTTATGTTCTCTGTCAAATCTCTAAACAAACTGACAAGCTGGTAGCAGTGGGATCATTTTCCCCTGCAGAGCCTTGTCATCCTCTTCAAAGAGAGCCTCTAATGCACTCCTCCTGACTCTCTTGCAAGTTGGTGCCTAAAATCCAAGTTGTGCTTTATTAATATCAAACATATAACTTTGTTGTCAAACAATGCCTCCTCACTGTGAATTTACATTAATCTCTGAAGAGTTGTTTTGCTCATCTTAGCATTTTCCCTTTTCAGTTTTGGCACTTTTACAGAGCTGGCATAAGCATAATTAAAATAAATAAATAAATCAATAAAAACTTTCTATGGCATCAAAAACTGAATCATGGTTAAGCAACTTGAGCATCACTATTAAGACCCTAAAGGCGCCCTTAGACGTTACTATTTCAGTGAACTGGGAATTCTGTCACTTTAGTTGTTTGCTTTTATGCGTCAGATCAAGAACCATTTCATTATATGCATGCATTTGTTAAGGCAGAAATTATTTGTATGTATATTTATACTTTCATAGATATTTGAGCACCTAACCTAGAATATGCCAGTGACAGCAAATGCTGAAAGGCAGTTTCAAAGTATGTGATGTCAGCTGGTATTAAATGCGAAGCTGATATTCAAAAGAAGAAGAATGTTAAAGGCTCCTGAGTCAGCAGAAAGCAGAAAGTCATTAACTAGCATTACAAAAGCTGTCTTGCTTTCTACATAAACAATTGAGACCCAAAAGCCCCATAGAGATTTATATTTGAGTGTGATGGACAGCTTAGGTGATTAATTCAGCAACAGAAAATGGGGTAATATTAGTGAAATATTATATATTAGGGCTCCCCCCTAAAAGTCGACTACTCTTTTCAAGTTTATTTGTATTGCAAAGCAGCCCTGATAGGACACGTACATCTCGGAGATGTCTATTTGACGTCTGCATTTACATCTGCAAGACATCTGCACGTAGTATGCTCATCTTCAATGTGTCTATTGGATGTTTCCTATCAGATTTCAAATATACATGTATTAGATGTCTTTAAGATGTTTATGATATAGAATGTATGTAAAACTGACATCTTACAGATGTCTGCCAGACGTTTGTACACAGCAGATGCTTTCCAGATCAAGTGATCTTTAACAGACATCTTGCAGACGTATATGTGCGCTATCTGGGAAGTAACAGTTGCATACATCCCCCGATAGCACATATACATCACAGAGACGTCTATTTGACATCTGCATTTACATCTGCAAGACATCTGTAAAATGTAGTTTGCTCATCTTCAATACATCTATTGGACGTTTCCTATCAGATGTCAAATAGATGTCTATTAGATGTCTTTACGATGTTTATGATTTAGAATGTATGTAAAACTGACATCTTACAGATGTCTGCCAGACGTTTGTACACAGCAGATACTTCCCAGATCAAGAGATCTTTAGCAGACATCTTGCAGACGTATGTGTATCTGGGAGCTTCACAGAAAATTAACGTTTCTACAATATATTTAGTAGTAGCTTACTAGTGGTGACTATGTCAATGTACATATGGCAGAGATATATGGTAAAAATCAGTTAATGACGCAATCAAACAGACGACAAACATGATTAACATCTGTCTAGTTGCAGATTGTAATCCGAAACATTCTGTGTACTGCTTTTTACTACAATAAGTAATATCTCTGTCTTATCCAAATTTAATAGGAGAAATTATTGGTCATTGGTAATTTTTGGTTTTACCAATAAAAGTAATACATCATTTGAATCTGTAAAGACTCTACATTTATTTGTGTGCACAGAATAACAACGAAATGTTGTGCTTTTGTAAAATAATTAAAGCCAACAAGATGCACTTTCTGCCATCTCAGTCCCTGTGAACTTGAGAGTGAAACTTCGAAACTCTGTGTATACTTGCCTTACAGACGTGAAAAATATATTTAAAGAGAGTAAAATGTCTGGAAAACAAATATTCTCAGATCCTGTAATCCGTATGAAACGCACACAGACACATCCACTAGCCTAATGTGGAGATGACGAGTCAGTCTCACCGACTTCATCTCTTAAGCAGATCACAAAGAAAGTTTATCAATAAATTATTAAAACGTTAATGCAGCCTCCTGACTGTTTTTCCCTGACACATTCATAATCAGAACTTCTGTCGGTGTGCTGTGGCAAACTTGAGTGCGCTCGAGCGCTTATTAGGCAATGTAGGCAATTAAAGGCTCATTACCATGCGACTAATAGTCGACTAATGCTTAAAATAAATGACTACTATTTAACCAGAGAACTCTTTAGTCGAGCACAGCCCTATTATATATTAAAAACATCTGTATTTGTGTATTGATAAGTGAAAATGTGGTCTGATCTTTATTCTAACTCACAATCTGACTGAACTATTAACACTCAAATAATTGTCTAATGTGTTTTTTAACTATTGGGATATACACATGGCTCACACTAACTGATCTTTTGTGCAAAGACCAGATTTGTTAGTAATCAGGCTTTATTTAAATGACACGGCATATGTGTGACACACACATGGAGTCTCATCTACTGTACCTAATTCATTTTGATTTAGCTTTTGAAGAAGTCATAGCACAGAGATGTACTTTTTCCAGCCTTGTGCCTTGTCAATGATTGCTCAATGTCTTCAATAAAATGTTAAAGTAAAAACAGTTTGTGTATTATTGGTTTAGTCAGATTATGTATTTATTTGTGACTTAGATGAAGATCAGATGATGTTTTATGAGTAGTCAGTTTAGGAATTTAGAATTCCTTTAATTTCACATCTGGTGCACAGGCTTAACAAAATGGTTCCCCTTCAGGAACTCGAGCTGCGTCGAAAACGCTATGGGAACGCCTCCAACGTGACCACGCTCTGAAACACGTGTGCATACAGTCCAATGGAGAAGCGAGACGTCACAGGCGGGGTGATGTAGAGACCAGGAAGCTTTAAAAGCACGTGCAGTGCATGCAGCCGGCAGCTTCTGTCTTTCAGCAAGCGCTCTGTGTGTGTTTGTGTGTCACTCTGTTCCCTATCTGTCGTACACTCCGAGTTGTGTCGAGTAGTGTACGACACTAGGGGTCGCTCTTGAGAGCCCAAACACCTCTGACAGTTTTGAGAAAAGCCAATGAAAATTGGGTGTGCAGATTTGCACAGCTGGCCACGCCCCGGACATCCGGGTATAATAGGGCAGCGTGTGCATCTGCTCACTCGTTCTGTTCTTCGGAGCCGAATGCAGCGTCTCTGCGTGAGATGTAGCAACATTCCCCTCTCTCGTCGTTGGATCTGCAGCACAGACAGCGGTCTCTCCCTCTCTAGCACAGCCTGTGTTGTGAGAGTCCCCTGGGTGCGTCGACGGCGATCTTGCAGAGCAATCTTCCTTCTATGGGTGATTTCTCTGATAGAGCTGGCACGGTAGGATTGTGTGTTGGTTAACATATCTTTCCCTCCGTGTCATCCTGGTTGCGGCTTACCTTCCCAAACGATCGACATGACCGTTGTGTTTAGTGTTGAGTTATGCTCACGCTGATGCAGCGCTTGTTATTGACTCATGTTTTGCTTGCGAGAGCTCGATCATGGACGCGCTTGCTCGTCAGCCGCGTGCTTTACGTGAAGCCGCGGCTCACTCCGACTGCTTCCCGCTCCGGTCCTTCTACTTTCGGGTACGAGGCCGTTGCGATGTGCGTCGGTAACGAGCATTAGGAAGCAGGGAAGGCTCTGCCGGGTGAAAACCCCGCAAACCTCTCGCTCCTCGCGTCCCTCGATCAAAACGATCAACACGACCGTTGTATTCAGTGTTGAGATTCTCACGCCGATGCAGCGCTTGTTGTTGATTCATGTTTTGCCGGCGAAAACATGACCTGGGCGCACGAGTCGTATGCTTACGTTCCCGACTGCTACCCGCTCCGGTCCTTCTACTTCCGGGTACGAGGCCTTAGCGATGTGCGTTGGTGACGAGCATTACAAAGCAAGGAAGGTTTTGCCAGGTGAAAACCCCGCAAACCCCTCGCTTCGTGCGTCCCTCGATTGAGTTTCCGGACAAGTTTGTTAGTCTGTCTCAGTACAGCTGACTTTCTTATTCAGAACTCCTAATTGGGAGGAAATGGTTAGCGGCAGCATCGCTAAGGAAGGGCGTGAACTATTTGAAGCAGAAACTTCAGCTGAGCAAGCCTCTACGGGGGACTGATTCTCAGTTTGAGGTGGATGCAAAAAAATGGCAGCCGTGCCTGAAACGGGCAGCCAAGAAGGGGCTGGTTAATAGACATCTGGGTAACGACCTGTACGCTCGTTTCCAGTGTCTGTTTCCCGGTAGTGCACGAGAAGTTGGTGAAATCGCGGAAAGCCCATTTTAAAAAATGGTCAGAACGTGATAAACCAACTTCTCCTCCTTCACCACTCTCGATGGGGGTCCAGCGAGGGGGTTTCAGAGGTTCCCCCAGGCGGAGGGGGCGATTGCAGTGTACTCCCTGCTAATCGCCGCCGCTTGTGAGATTCCTTCCAGAACTCCCGTTTAGGGCCTGTAAGTTCTTCCGGGCAAGGCTTACATGGCTTCTGGACAGGCTGCGTCCGCCTTACATACCACGGCCATCCTCTGGGTGTTCAGGCCGTGGCGTTGCGAGCTCAGTACGAGGGTGGTTCCAACCTAGAGCTGTGAGTCGTGGCACACGCTCTAGGAAGGGCGATGTCTACTTGTTGGTCCAGGACCGCCACCTGTGGCTGCACCTGTCAGAAATGCGGGAAATTTGAAGTCCGCTTCTTACCCCCCATTTCCCAGGTTGGTCCTTCTGGCAACACCGTGATAGAATTTGCAGCGAAAGTCCTTCACGGTAGGAGCAGACAGAGCCGCGGGTCAGGGCTCCGGCCCTCTACACCCGACTACTCCTGTCTGTTCGTCGCCACGGACGGTCCCCTATAGAACTCCTGAGGCCCCGCGACAGCCGGGCCTCCGGCCTGACCGCCCAGCGGTCAGAGATCTTGTGGGAAGGTCGGTAGGCTTGCTAGAACCCTCGTTAGGCTTCTAGTTTTTCTTCTGACAAGCAATCCAGAGCAGGCGGGCTAGCTGACCCGTCCAGATCCACTCTCGACCCGGGGATGAGAGATGGATTCGGCACAAACTCTGCATAATGGCAAAGACCCACCGCGCTCTTGGGGCTTCATCTCCAAACACGGCGTTCTCTGCCTTATTCAGCCACGACATTCCCATTCCAGGTACGTCGGGTATAGTTCCCTGAGACCTGAAGCTTCTCAGAACTACCTGACTTGGCTATGCAAGTCAGGTTGCAAGGCATCCGCTAAGGGCTACGGCATTCTCTTATAAATCGACTCAGGGCAAGAATGCTATGGTCCCTTAAGCGGAGATCGCAGCCCCCCTGGGAAGGGTGCGATTAGATCCTATCCCCTCAGCCAAAATGAAGGAAAGGGTTTGCCGACCCCTACTTCATTGTACCAAGATGGGTGGTTGACTCATACCAATCTTAAAACAGAGGTTTTTGAATTGGGCCCTTTCTCAAGCTCCCGTTCAAACATTAGCCCTTGAACACACATTCCTTGTGTGTCAGGGCTTAAGATTGATTGATGGCATTGGACCTGAGCGACACGTACTATCATGTCTTGATCCTCCAAGACTCTGTCTTCGAGATCAGGCTCATCAGTACAAGGTTCCCCTGCGGCCTATCCCTGCCGCCCTGCGCCTTTACGAAGGTAGCGGGGGCTGCCCTTGCCCCCCTCAGGGAAGTGGGCATCCGCATTCTCAATTATCTTGACGACTGGCTATTCCTAGCTCACTCGTGGGATATGGGTTGCGTACACAGGGACATGGTTCTCAACCATTGGCCCAGTTGGGACCTCGGGTCCACTGGGAAAAGAGCAAACTCTCCCCGGCACAGAGGATCTCTTTTCTCGGCGTAGAGCTGGACTCGGTTAGTATGTCTGCGCGTCTCTCCCCAGAGCGTGCACAGCCAGTTCTGAGGGGTGTGGCAACACTCAGATGCGGGTCAGCGGTCCCCCTAAAACAGGTTCAGAGGCTCCTAGGGCACATGGCATCCTCAGCCGCGGTCACGCCGTTGGGTTTGATGCACATGAGACCGCTGCAGCACTGGCTTCATACTCGCGTCCCCAGGTGGGCGTGGCATCGAGGCACATTTCGAGTGAACATCACACCATCGTGTCGCCAGACACTCAGCCCTTGGACAGACATTATGTTCCTACGGTCAGGAGTTCCCCTGGAACAGGTGTCCAGACGCATCGTTGTCACCACAGATGCTTCCAAGACAGGCTGGGGTGCCACCTGCAACGGGCAGGCAGCTTCCGGGGTCTGGACAGGCCCCCGACTGTTTTGGCACATAAATTGTTGTTGGCAGTGCTCCTGGCCCTGAGGAGGTTCCGACCTATGATTCAGGGCAAGCACGTGTTGGTCAGGTCCGACAACACTGCGGCTATGGCCTACATCAACCACCAGGGCGGTGTACGCTCCTTTCGCATGTCACAACTAGCCCGCCACCTGCTGCTCTGGAGTCAACACAGACTCAAGTCTCTACGAGCCACTCACATTCCGGGCGAAGCCAATCGTATGGCCGATTCCCTGTCACGACAGGTTTCGCTCGGAGGCGAGTGGAGACTCCACCCCTAGTCGGTCCAACTGATTTGGGATCGATTCGGCCAGGCACAGGTAGATCTCTTTGCCTCACCGGAATCCACCCACTGCCAGCTGTGGTACGGTCTAACCGAGGCCCCCCTCGGTATAGACGCACTGGCACACAGTTGGCCGAGGGGCCGGCTCAGGTATGCGTTTCCCCCAGTGAGCCTCATCGCACAAACCTTGTGCAAAGTCAGGGAGGACAAGGAACAGATTCTCTTGGTGGCCCCCTTCTGGCCCAACAGAACCTGGTTCTCGGACCTGGTGCTCCTGGCATCAGCCCCTCCCTGGCGCATTCCTCTGAGGAAGGACCTCCTTTCTCAGGGGAAGGGCACAATTTGGCACCCGCGCCCCGATCTTTGGAACCTCCACCTTTGGTCCCTGGACGCGACCAGGAGGACTTCAGAGACCTTTCACCTTCAGTGGTAAACACACTTCTACAGGCAAGAGCCCCCTCTACCAGACGGCTGTATGACCTAAAGTGGCACATCTTTGTGAACTGGTGTTCTTCTCACGGGAAGGACCCATGGAGTTATGGCATCAAATCAGTGTTATCCTTCCTTCAAGAAGGCCTGGACAGGCACCTGTCTGCCTCAACACTCAAGGTTCATGTCGCAGCTATATCAGCTAACCATGACTTGGTGGGAGGCAGATCGGTGGGGAAACACGATTTGATAATCAGGTTTCTTAGAGGAGCCCGGAGGCTGAACCCTCCTCGGCTGCATCTCATCCCCTCTTGGGATCTTGCTGTGGTTCTCCAAGGTCTACAACAAGATCCATTCGAGCCCCTTCAGTCAGTCGAACTCGATGCTCTCTCCTTCAAGACGACTCTTTTGATTGCGCTCACTTCCATCAAAAGAGTGGGAGACCTCCAAGCCCTCTCCGTGAACAGTTCGTGCCTGGAATTCGGACCAGCGGATTCTCACGTTGTCTTGAGACCCCGGCCTGGATATGGGCCCAAGGTCCCCACCACTCCTTTCAGAGATCAGGTAGTGACCTTGCAAGCTCTCTCTTCCCAGGAAGATGACCCCAACCTGACCTTGTTATGCCCAGTCCGTGCCCTGCGCATCTACATGGAACGAACGCAGCCCTTCAGACGTTCGGAGCAGCTCTTTGTTTGTTATGGAGGACAGCAGAAGGGGAAAGCTGTCTCCAAACAGAGGATCTCCCATTGGCTGGTAAACGCGATCCGTTTGGCCTACCTGGCCAGAGGCCTACCCTGCCCTCTGGAGGTAAGCGCCCACTCAACCAGGGGCATCGCTGCCTCAGCAGCCCTGGCGAATGGGGCCTCATTAACAGACATCTGTAGAGCTGCGGGT